>JAYMSU010000009.1:0-27909 GCA_036897765.1 Erodium chrysanthum | reverse complement strand
CATCCTAGAACCAGGGCTCCTCCTCCAAGAAGGCAGGTTAAAAGAAGGCCTTATAACAAAGATTTATTTCTTCAAGCAAATTACAAGTTTGTTGTGCTAGCTTCTGCAAATTATGACTTTGAGGCGTTAGACCCTGATAAAACATTGCAATGGGAAAATATCATCTGTATGAGGTATTCTACCCCGTTTCCAGTGCAATGTCCGATTTGTTTGGAGTATCCTATGTGTCCACAAATAACCTCGTGTGGACATGTATTCTGTTTCCCATGTATTCTTCAGTATTTATTAATGGGTGAGGAAGATCGTAAAGGTGATTGCTATAAAAGATGCCCCTTATGTTTTGTGATGATATGTCCTAAGGATTTATTCACCCTTCACATTGAGAATGTTAAGGAGCATTGCATCGGCGATGATGTAGAGTTTATGCTTTTAACTCGACAGAAAGGTTCCTACATTCCATCTATGAAAAGTAAAGGCGAATGCAGCACACAAAGTTCTAATGATAACATCTATGATGTGTTTTCCAAGTTCACATTTACATCAGATGTGGATCTTTCAGTCCGAAAAGCAATATCAGATTTAGATAGTTGGCTTACCAGAGCAGATTCTGGACTTGTTGATGACCTAGAGAAGCTTCCATATGTTTGTGCTGCAAAGGAACAACTAGAACAGAGGAGGAAGTATTGGAGCGAGCTCTTATCAGCTACAAATGCTACTAAAAGTGGCAATGAAGAGCCTGGTCATGGACAAGGAACACTGCTCAGTAATATCAATGAACAAAGTGAGCAATTGGGTGGATTAGCATTGAGTAAGTTGGGCGAGAGGACATCTTTGGATCAAGTGGGTGAATCAATTGAGTTCCAGGACACGTCTCCCTCTGGTGAAAGCAGTAGTTTGAATGCACACACAAATGGATTTAGCGATGTGAAAGATAACGATTCATACAACTTCTACCAGGTGAATGTTCTTCAGTCAGTAGTTCTATATATCCTCCTCACCTTACATTTCCGTTATAGTTAAGCTTGAAATTGCAAAGTCTGTTCTCGTGAGTTTCATATTGCTTTATATAACTTTAATGAGTGCTGTACAAAGGTTACTCCCTACCCATCTCTTTTATCCTTAAGATGGGGGCAGAGGAGATTAGAGTGCTTGGCTGGATGTGCGGTAACACTAGGAAGGTTAAAATTAGGAATGAAGTTATTAGAGGAAGAGTTGGCAGAATGAAATTATCATTCTTTGTACACCTTGTCCCTCTTACTTTTTTTATGGCATGATTAAAAGTTGTAACATTTACTTATGCACTGCATCTGCTTCTATTTCAGGCGGTTGACGGTCAACACATCGTACTTCATCCTCTAAACATGAAGTGTTTTCTACACCATTATGGAAGTTATGATAACCTTCCACACAGGTCAGTCTGAATTAAAGTATCGAATTTGTAGAAGTATATCTAAGATAGAATTGAAGGGGAATATGCCTGAACATTTTTTTGGGGGGTGAGAGTAAGTCCACCAAGAAATAACAATAAAAGCATTTGATCTTTTCACGTATATGATAGGCCCGGTGATACTGTGCATTATGCAGTGTTAAAAGCAACAAGCACCTTTATAGATTGAGAGGATGAATTTGAATTTTGCTACCAAAACATGTATAAGTTGTTTGATTTTTGGAAAGTGTTTAGATAGTTTAACTGGTATGTCCTAGCTACACTCATTTTCCCAAACAGTTTCAGGAGTCTTTTCATCACAAACTCTAGTTCGCTAATGCAGGATAAGTGGAAGGATATTACAATTGGAGACAATGACTCAGTCAGAGGCTATGAGGAGGCGCTATCGTTACTTGAGTCATTTTTCTTTGACAACAACATTTCAGGTGCCTTTTTCTATGTAAGTTTCTATGTTGCGTAGGTATTTTACCGTTTCTAACTATAGCTGTGTCATTTCAGCTCTGTGAGATTGATATGAGTGAGATGTTGCCTTTTGATTCATTGCGCCCATCTATTGATGAAATTAAGAAACGTGAAAAGCAGAGGAAGCAACTTGCAAAGAAGGTATTCTTGATAACGTTTGACTGTTCCTTCAGTTTCGGTAACGTTTTAGTTATGATTCTATATTGTATATAAACAGAGTGGCGATCATGCCTTTGCTATTTTATAACTATATGCTATTCTTGCTTCTAGGAGAGGAAGGAGAAAATCAAGGCAGATGCTGCCACTTCATTATCTGTCCCCATAATATCGGGTTTCGGGCAGTCTTCTCATAGTCAATCCCCTACTTTCTCCATGGATGATTTTGGAGGTAATGATTTGATCTGTCTCGATAGTTCTTTTTATAAGACTCTAATATAATAGATTCAAGGGTGATTTGTGGAGTGATTAAAAAGTACGACTCATTATTGAATTATGAATGAGCTCTCAAATGGATATTTTTTAACCTTTTTTTCCCCATGTCATGCATGCATGAAAATGCACATTATTGTCAAGCTCCCAGTCCCACATCAAACAAATGTCCACAGCCGAGCTCAGTAACATGAGCTTGTAACCAAGCGGGGCTGTAATGTGATTGGGTATGGTTCAAGCTTTTAGGTGGGACGGACCTTAACATGGTATTGGTATCAGAGCTTGGTCTATTCATACTTGAATCTCTCTGTGCCATCAAGTTATTGGGCAACCGTATCTAGATACGGTCCACGTGCAGACCCGGCCTGCACGTGAGGGGGTGTCAAGCTCCCAGTCCTACATCAAAAGAATGTGGATCTGTTAGCCACTTGGTAAGCATCTTGGGGTCTCCACCTATCAATGTGAGCTTTTAGGTAGGTTGGGTCTTAACAATAATGTTGCATTATAGTGATGTTTTCACTGAATTTCTTTATGACATAGCAACGGTTTAAGAACTTGCACTGTATGGAGCTAGCCAATATATACATTCCTTTATGTGCACATGTTAATCTCTTGCATCTCCATATTTGAAGCTTTGGGAAATGCCACAGTGGCATCAACTATCCCTCCTCCTATTGTCGGAGAGAGGAAGCTGTTCTCGAGTGTCACAAAGCTTGGCTTTGCCGCCGCCCATGACTCTCCAGCCTTGAAAATTGAGGATGCTAGTTCTCCACTGAGCAATGGAGTGGGAAGCGATATTGGTATTTTTCGAATTCAAATTTTCCCTTCCCTTGATATGTAATGGAGATTATATAGCTGATATAAACGTAGCTCGAGCTTGATTTATGTTACTAATTACCAAATTTTGTAGGTGGTTTAAGAAACATAGGCACAATGTCGTTTGCTAATATAATATCGAAGGAAAAAACTGTTGAGAATTTGAATGCACCGAAGATGAACGAGATGGGGAAGAAGGGAAAGAAACCTAGTCGGGTTCTCTTGTCAACAGCAGGAGGTAGGCGATATTGAGAACTCATGCAGAAGCTCTATATTTCCATTATAGCCGTTATTTAAGTAAATAAGTTTGGTATGTTATGAAGTTACTATATATATCATGTTTAGGAACTGTGCATGAAACACAGATGCACTTTTATTTTGACCATGACTTGATATTTGTGGTATGTTATGTTCGGGGCTTGTTGTTGTGTCAACGAGTTTGATTAATAAAGTTGATCTTTTAGTTGCGGATACTCAGATGATTTGTTAAAATGTTACGAAATGTCATTGCTTAGTTCGAGTTAGGTTCGTTATATGTTTGGCTTGAATTCATTACAATCTGGTTGGAGGATTGAGAGCCGGGTCGTTTAATATCCTGGACGTTCACGTCTTCATCCGTTTTACCGACGAACTACACCCTTCAGCTCTAAGCGCTAAATGGGAACAAAATCGTGGCGTATCCCTGTACAGCCTCCACCATACGTTGTCGGTCCAGGCGGATTTGAACTTCACAAATCATCTGATAATCCATTACATGAACAAATAAATGATGCAGGTCTCAAACTACCAAAAAGTTCAAGGACGGATTTACTTATGAATTCCAACTATTCTATAAGGTTATGGCTGACTTAAGCTTTACTTATATTCAGAACGAAACAAGTTTGAAAAATCACAAATACTTTGGAATTACATTAGTTTCAAAAGCTGATACCAATAATGCGACAGGAGATAATCAGATAAAGAAACACTTACAGGTTGCTAACTCATTTGTGCAACAAACTGGATATGTTTTATTTGACACTTGATGCAGGAATTTGATCAACCATGAGTCCACATTCAACTTTTGCGACAGCTTTCTATTACACAGCTATTGGGATATCCATATTCTCTCTCACGGGAACAGATCTTTTCAAAGATGGCAGGCTCAAGTCTAGGTCCTCTGAAATCTTTCTAATACGCCTTGCTTCATCGGGCATGCCAGCCTTCACAAGGAGAGATGTGAAAGAACCCACAGTAATGGTGTTTGGGGAGCAACCATTAGCCAACATCTTATCAAAAATGCTAATTGCTTTCAACACTCTCCCTCTCATGCAATACCCAATAATGAGAACAGTATATGTCACTTTATCGGGGTCGCACCTATTCTCCTCCATCTCTGCTACAATTGCAGCTGCCGCATCAACATTCCCGGCCTTGCAAAACCCATCAATCACAGGGGTGTATACAAATGGTTTTGGAACAATATCACTCCTTTTCAACTGCCTCAAAAAGTCCCGAGCCTCATTTAGTCTGCTTTCCTTGCAGAGAGCATTTATGAGGATAGAAAATGTATAGAGATTAGGAGAGAGGTTTCTTTTATGCATCTCATGCCAAAGCTTCAAGCTTTCTTTTACCTGGCCAGTTCGACAATAGCCATCAATGAGGGTAGTGAATGTAATAACATTAGGAGCACAACCAAGAGAACACATCTTCTCATACATGGCCAGTGCAGAAACCATGTCCCCGGCTTTGCCAAATCCATCAATAAGAACATTAATAGTAAATACATTGGGCTTAGTTCTAGAACTAATCATCTCATCAAAAAGAATAGAAGCCTCCTGCATCCTACCCAATTTGCTATATCCCGATATGACAGATGTGTAAGTGACAACATCTGGTGATATTTCACCTCTAGATTGAATTTCAATTTCCTTTAACCACCCATGTGCTCTGTCAACCTCATTAACCCTACAGAACCCATTTATTAGAGTGTTATAGGTAACAATATCAGGTAAGACATCGAAATTTACCATATCAGTGAAAAACTCATACGCCTTATCGACTTCTCCTATTCTGCACAAACCACTGATTATGATATTGAAGCTCCAAGTATCTGGATGAAAAAAACGGGATTCCAATTGCTCCTTCAAAAAGGAAACAGCTTCATGTACTTTGTTACGCCTGATCAGCGTGATTAATAGATTACTAAGCACACTACAATTTACACCAACCCCATTGCGTTGAGCTTCAACAAGCAATGTCTTGGCAGCATCAAACTCTCCCGCCTTAGCAAAGGACGAGACCATAAACCCCATAAGTGAACCATTGGGCAACAACCCATCATTCCTCATACAATCAAATACCGATTTTGCTGAATGGTGGAGACACATTTGACAGAGTGACCTCAGAAGCCAATTATAAGTCGAAAAAGAATGACGGATACTAAAATTCACCCTGCTAAGGCGATTTTGCTAATGTTCTAAAAATGGCAGTTTGCTTATAAGTATTGGTCATTTATGGCTACTTGTGCTTGATTGTATATAGATCTTGAACTGAAATGAGCATAACATGGTAAATTAGGTTGGTTGTCTACAGAAACTTCCATTGGCTAAATAGGCAGTGTTCCCAAAATCAGGACCCTGTCATGCCTTTTACTTGTTAGAACAGATTGTAGAATTGGTGTGAGAATAGTAAGATAGAGGTTCTTATCTGTTTTACAAAGAACTGGGGTTAGTATGTTTAGATTGAAATTTATTATAGAGATTGCATGAATAATACACTTGTTTTGTTAAGACTAGATGCAAGGTTTATGGTTACATCAAAGCAACTATTAAGACGAAAAGAAGAGAGCCATAAAGTCATAAACAACTATCTTTTTATGATGTACCGGAATGGTTGTAGAGCATCAGTCTTCAATTAGACCAGTGAGTTGTTGAGATCAGAAAAGAATAAACAACTTGCTAAAAGTTAGAAGTACAAATGTACAATAGTGTCCTGCCATTGATTGATGTAAACAATGATTTGACTAATTATGCTATAATCTTGTTCTGGTCCTCCAATTGGGTAGTGATAGAGATAACCAGGATCATTTTTATATTTAGGATCTCGCAAGTTACACAAGTGGTCCAATAGGAAGATCGTATGGTGTTCATTCTGGATCAATTTTCAATCCTAGGGACGGCCACATGACTCAACAGTTTAGATCATTTTGTCCACTGCCGTGTCGCTAACCAATATTTCTAAGCATCTAAACTCCTAGTGAGTGTTTTCAGTTGAATTAGAACATCTCCAAACTTCATTACAGAAAAAATAAAATGGTAAAATTAGACCTACCTACAATTTGGTGGACCTACATGATTTTATGCACCGACAATTTTTTGGAAAGCAGACCCTAATCATCAAGGAAGTGATGCCCCGTATTGCATTGTTAAGTGTAGTGATTATTGTTGTTGAGTTTTTCAATAGTTGCACATGGTTGTATGGAGTGGCTACTAAGATAGAAGGAACGAGTGTTGCTAGACTAATTAGTTGATGTCATTGTCTTGTGAAAGTTTGTTATTTCCTGATGTCTAGGGATGCAATTTCATAGGCTTGGTAGAATCTCTATTGCTAACTGTTGTGATTGGATGCATTTCCACGTGGTATACATATAGACTTGATAGAATCTTATTTGATAAACTTCAAGGACAATAAGATAACTACAACCATATCCAATTTCTGTCACCAATGAATTCATCTCTATTGCCAACTGTTGTGATTGCTGCCCCAAAAACGTTTTTTATTTTAATTCTTTGAACTGTAGCTTTAATGTTGCATAAATGTTGAAAGCCTGCTATGTATTCACCATGTTCAATGCGACTTTTTGGTAGTAAACTAAGCTCATGTCAAAAGACATATGATTCACTTGATGGCATGAAGGATACTTTCTTAAGTATTTATTGTGAGAATCTTGCCAACTGAAGTTGCTTAAACTCGAGTGCTGAATTCTCAGTCACAATCCATCACATGTTCTCTAGCAGTTTTAGAGTTCATCAAATGTTTTTGCAAATCAACAAAACTGTTATTCATGGATATGGATGCGCTCTATCTTTTCTTCTGACACAATTACTCACCTTTTATGTCTATTCCTTATGTGAACATTTAATTATGTATGTATCTTCAAGGAGTGGCAAAATACAACTTATGGTGCATGCTACCATTAAAGAAGTTTATTTAGTGGTCTTTGGTTCTCGTGTGAAGAACATCTCAGATACATACAGAAACTTATGCTAACAATACCTTTTCATTCAGGGCACAACCCTTGCAGTAGCTGGTGGAGGTAGTGCATCCATCAAACTCTGGGACACCGCCACATGGCAACTGATCAGCACCCTATCCATCCCCTCTCTGGAAGGATCAAAGCCAACCGATAAAACCGGTAACAAAAAGTTCGTCCTCTCAGTAGCATGGTCTCCCGATGGAAGGAGACTTGCATGTGGCTCAATGGACGGAACCATATCCATCTTTGATGTATCCCGTGCCAAATTTCTTCACCACCTCGAAGGCCACTTCATGGCCGTGCGTTCGCTAGTGTTCTCACCTGTAGACCCAAGGGTCCTCTACACTGCTTCAGATGACGCCCATATCCACATCTACGATTCAGAAGGGAAGAGTATGGTTGGCGCCTTGTCTGGGCACTCGAGCTGGGTGCTGAGTGTTGATGTTAGTCCAGATGGAGCAGCTATTGCTACTGGCTCCAGCGATAGGACTGTGAGGCTCTGGGATCTTAACATGAGGGCGGCGGTGCAGACTATGACCAACCACACAGACCAGGTTTGGGGAGTAGCGTTCAGGCCACCGGGAGGAAGTGGGGTCCGGTCTGGCCGGCTTGCTAGTGTGTCTGATGACAAGAGCATATCACTCTACGATTACTCCTGAGGATCTTGATTTAGCAGGAAGGTACTGCTTTTGTTGTTTTATCAAAACAATCTCATGATGTTGATTTTAGTTTTTTTCCTGATACATAGGAGAATGATACTCTTTAGAAGAAAACCTTCGACTCCATATCCGTCTTGTTTTGTGGCTGGTTTAACTTTGCTCCGGTGATTTATAGCACGCCTTGCGATCGCGGTTCCAGTTGCAGTTTGTATGTATCATAGTAGATGCTAAAATTAATCGAATTTGCTGCATTTTTTTTTCATGTTCAGTTAGTAGATGCTAAAATTAATCGAATTTGCTGCATTTTTTTTCATGTTCAGTTGAGATTTTCAAGCCAAATTGCTACTCCAGGTTGTTAAAATGGACTGTTAGGTTAGGTGTAAGGAAAGGTAGAACAGTGCACCAAATAAACAAGTTTAATGACAATTCATTCTTTCAAATTGGTAGGTGACTATGCACTGTTTATATTAGTCCTCTAAACTTTATTCTTATTTAATTTCACGTCACACCCAATAATTTAAATCTTTTTTTGTATATCTACATATTCTTTTCACAGATATATTCGAAGTTAATTTCACGTGAATTAAACATTATGTAACTGTACAAACTCCATAGTCAGCAAAAAATTGGGGTCAACTTTGGAATTCCAATTTCCAAAGGCAAATATATTTCAAATAACTGGCTAATTTCCACGTGTCACGTTGTGGGTGGATTTCAAATATGCTGGATTGGGCCCACTCCACATGAAACCTTAACCCTCGCACGTGCCCAATTGGTCTCAGCAGTACGGTAACGCAAGACGAGACGTTCCTCCAGAGAGTGATTAGCTGGAAAACAGTAATACGACACCCGCAAAGTAGTCGCTGATGTCTGATCAGTGGATTGCAACGGGACGGTATGGAACGAGATGACTTCCTCACCCTTGTCTCGTTCAAAAACCCCGTTTCTTATCGGGTTTTCACCAGATTCAATGATTTTTCATTCTCATGTTTTATTATTTGGTATAATATCGAACATGAGACTTCTTGCCTTCAAAACAAAAAACATAATTTTAAATCAATTACATAATTTATTGATAATATATTAAATATCTATGTATCAAGTATATATAGGACGGGATAAACATTCTCACCCGTCCATCTTGTTACTGCCCTCGTCGAGTCACCCATCAAGTTAAGATCTTTTGCCATCATATACAGATTCTTCGTTTTACTATGATTAAATATTCAATGTGTCATTTTGTAATCACAATCTTAGAAGATAATGACCTGAAATTAAGGAGATACCAAACAATATGAACCTCACCTGACTTAGTATTATCATTAATAATTTATACAAATTAATTTTCCTAGGACATGACCGTAAATAAGAACAAATCTTTGTCCGAACACGATTATGGAAATGATCAAAAAGCTCAATTACCGCGAGTTTGTAATGTGATTGTCGTTTTGGTGCTAAATATTTTACTCTGTGGGGACCACGAATGTCCTCGCAGACCTCAGCTGACCAAAGGAAAAAAAAATAGAAAGACAGAGTAGCCTCAGTTTTGCTTGGTCGTAGTATAAAAGCTTCATTACCTCATTTCTTATTACAGAGACCGAAAAAAAAAATTGACAGAGAATCAATCGTCTTGTTAATTCCAGCTCTTTCTTCTTCTTCTTCCTCCGGCTCTGATTCGTTCCACGTCTGATTTCTCCGTCAAGTTCGTTCGCCGGAAAATCCAGAGCCGACGGCCGATCTGACTTGCCGAGTTCCGGCGCACCTGACTTGGATGAGTTAAACGAGGGGATCGGTGTCTGCGCAGTCCAATGGTAACTCGGAACTGTGGTTTTAGTTTCTCTGTTTCCTTCTCGGCTCTTGATTGTGCGCTTGCTCTTTGTTCCTCTTGATTGCTTGGTTTTGGCATGTTGAATCGGAAGCGTTTGATGTTTTTTGTTTGTTTTTGGATTGCTTCTGTTATTGTGGAAGATTCTGGAATTGGAGCTTTGTTTTGAGTTTTGTGTGCTTGTTTTTGAATTTTGATGTGATGTGGAGCTGTGTGGAAATTGCCAAATTGGAAATTCAAATATGTAGTTGCTGGTTTGAATTGTGAGCTGGTGTGTGGAAGAATGCTGAACGAGGTCAATTTATGAGAGCAAATTTTATCGATGGTACATTACTTTGATTAGGCATCACAATTCAATTGGTCTAAGTTTGTTCGTGAACTTAGTTAGAATTTGCCTAGGCTTATGGATTATATTGGATAGCGGTGATCACTTAACTTAAGAATAATATTAGGAAGGTTGTGGCGAGTATGGATTTTAGTTCTAGTTGATAGTTAGCTTAGAGGAGCTATGCTAACTTAGCACATTTACTCAAACTAACTTGGATGAATTGTGTTTATGTGGCTATGACTTCACGGTCAACGTAGAGGGAAGAAATAAACGTGGAAGTTGTTTTAATTTTGGTTTTGCTCGTGGTTGTGGTATGTCAGTGAATTTGGTGAATAATTGGTGATTTTAGTGTTACAATCCATGCTCGCATTCTATATAATCTTAATTTCTCTGTTTTGGAAAGTCATGAGTTCTAATGAGCCAGTATTCTTAGTCCTAGAAACAGGTTATATATTGTTTCTTATTTGAATTTGACACTCGTGATCACAGAATTACAGAATTGTGCATAAAACTTAACCACCTTTTGATATCTGTAAATTTTATCCGATGTGTTTGGTTACTTGCAGGCTGCCCCAGTTAACATTATTGTAGGTTCTCATGTATGGGTCGAGGACCCAAAGTTGGCATGGATTGATGGAGAAGTTTCTCGAATAAATGGTGATGAAGTTCATGTTCGTACTACAAATGGAAAAACAGTGAGTAAAACTACCTTACTTTCTTATGTTTTATTCTTTTATGATTCTAACTTAACAAGCAACCAACTGCAGGTGGTCGCAAAAATCTCAAAACTGTTCCCAAAAGATACTGAAGCTCCACCCGGAGGCGTGGATGATATGACGAAGCTTTCTTATTTGCATGAACCTGGAGTTCTGCAGAACTTGGCTATGAGATATGAACTTAATGAAATCTATGTAAGATGCTTACGTTTTCTTTTTCATATTCTTACATGCTGCATAAATTTCAACTTAAGGGTGCTTACAGTCTTATGGCTTGTTTATTGTTTTCCTCAGACATACACTGGAAATATTCTGATTGCAATAAACCCATTTCAAAGGTTACCACATTTATATGACACTCATATGATGGCACAATACAAAGGAGCTGCATTTGGGGAGCTAAGCCCTCATGTTTTTGCAGTTGCAGACGTTGCATACAGGTAAATTCCTTTCCTCCAGATTTTGCACCTTTTTTTCCTAAATCTTCTTACTGAATTTTAGGATAATTTGAAATAGAGAAATGATCAATGAAGGAAAGAGCAACTCTATTCTGGTTAGTGGAGAAAGTGGTGCTGGTAAGACTGAGACTACAAAAATGCTCATGCGTTACCTTGCATATATGGGTGGTAGATCTGGAGTAGAAGGTCGGACTGTTGAGCAACAAGTTCTAGAAGTAAGATGAACTTCTCTCTATTTTGCAACGTGTACGCATTAGTAACTTTTGGTAACCTGATTTTTGTTCTTGTCGGTTCAATTTACAGTCCAATCCAGTTCTTGAAGCATTTGGCAATGCTAAAACTGTTAGGAACAACAACTCAAGGTGAGTATTTGTTAACTATGTCCTTTTCCCAGACATGTATTTTTGTACCATTGAATAAAAAATTGTAGTATTGACCATGCATAATCAATACAAGAAAGAATCTATTTATAGGCTATACAAAACTTGACTGATACATTATAAAATGAAATAAGACTAAACTAATGCTTATTTCAAGGAAGTAGTTTGGGAATACATAATTTAAGAAGTCACACATAACGGTTCTCTAATCATCACATTATTCATCCTCCAAGCAGCTCCAATCACGGATCATCAACTAATCACCTTATGGTAATTGTGTTGATTCCAAGAATCCAAGTTTCCAGCACTAAATGTATTGATGTTAACATTCCTCAAGTTGAAGCATGCATGTCATATTCACCAATTTTGTTGCAAATGAAACCTATGCGATCAAAGCAAATAGATTAAAACAAACTAGCTTAGTAGAGCAGCTGAGCGAGAATGGAGCTAACTGGAGCATTATGTAGCTGATATATTCAGTACATAGAACATAATTAGTCGGTGTGGAACAAAGCCAGTAGCCATGACATAGTTAAACAGATCTAGTTGGTGAAGACGTGACAAAACTAGCTTGTATGGAATAGTACTGCTGAATCAAACACCAGAATTGTGGAATCTGGAAAGAATGTATCAGATTGGTGAAAGTTCCCTGCAGGTCTTGCTAAACAAAGGATGTTTTCTAGTAGCAATTCCCTCCGAGATTAGGGAAGGTCTAACCTTTAGATTCTTATCTGGTTGAAGAGTCCCACATTGGAAGAAAATGGATCTAGTGACCACTTGATATACTAATTGGGTCCTCTGCCTAATATCTTTAGCTTTTGGGTTGGATCGGGCTTTAACATGACCAGGAACTTGTTGGAACCATATTGGGATAATTGGATAAAAACATTGGTGGTGAAGCAGATGGATCCAGGACTTGGTTTACATTTCGACTTTTTCTGATGCCTACTACTTTTGTCTGTATTACTCTCTTTTTTTTAAGATTTTGATTTTATGAGTTGAGTTGAGTTAAAAGTTATCTTATCTTTTTTATGTTTTCATCTCGGTGCCCAAAATGCAGTCGTTTTGGTAAATTTGTTGAGATCCAATTTGACAAGAATGGGAGGATATCTGGGGCTGCTATAAGAACTTACTTGCTTGAAAGGTCTCGTGTTTGCCAAATTTCTGATCCTGAAAGAAACTACCATTGCTTTTACCTTGTTTGTGCAGCTCCACCTGAGGTAGTTATGCTACATTTTGGTATCGAAATGTTCCAACTGTTTTGTATGCTAATGCTAAGCAAGTTAGAGATGTATATGTATTTACTATTTACATATGATGCTGAATCATTACCCTTGTACTTATTCAGGATAGAGATAAGTTTAAGCTGGGAGATCCCAAATCATATCATTACTTAAATCAATCCAAATGCTATGAATTGGATGGAGTTAGTGACGCAGAAGAATATCTGGCAACCAGACGGGCCATGGATATAGTTGGAATCAGCGAGGAAGAACAGGTTAGCCTCAATGACTCCACGAGATTCCATGTGCTTTCTTGCACATTCAAATGATATTTGATATTTTATTACTTTCAGGATGCAATTTTTAGGGTTGTTGCTGCAATATTGCATATTGGAAATATTGAATTTGCCAAGGGGGAGGAAATTGACTCTTCAGTCCTTAAGGATGAAAAGTCCAGGTTCCATCTTAATACGACGGCTGAGCTGCTAAGGTATGCTTCATACTTTCTTGTCTGCATTTGAGATAGACTCTTGTATGCATGGTTGTTTTTGGGAATTTTATGTCTTTTGACCATTTGTGCACAACAGGTGCGATCCCAATGGCTTGGAAGATGCGTTGATCAAGCGTGTAATGGTAACACCAGAAGAGGTTATTACAAAAACTCTTGATCCTGTGGCTGCAGTGGTTAGCAGGGATGGATTGGCTAAAACTGTTTATTCTCGTTTGTTTGACTGGTAAAGAAACCTCCTTGTCTCAACTATTAGTGTTTTCATGTTGTTGTTTTGAGACACCTTGGAAATATAGCTATCAGGAAATACATAAATAATATGTGGATAATTTAGATATACATGATGTTTTTTGGATGATATTTGTTCAACATCTTGTTACTTAGAAGATATCATTAATTGGTTACAGGCTCGTCAATAAAATTAACATTTCCATCGGTCAAGATCCAAACTCAAAATCCTTAATTGGGGTTCTTGATATCTATGGTTTTGAGAGTTTCAAGCACAATAGGTAAGCCCAAAACTTTCAATATATTTGCAATTGTATATGTAACCTCTCAGCTGACAATTTGTATCAAATAGTTTTGAGCAGTTCTGCATTAATTTCACAAATGAGAAGCTGCAGCAGCATTTCAATCAGGTTTGTGAGCTTGGTTTATTTAGTTTCTGTCATTATCTCTTATTTCTTGGCCGAGCTTAACATTAAATTTATGGTTAATTGTGTTTTTGCAGCATGTTTTTAAAATGGAACAAGAAGAATATACAAAAGAAGAGATTAATTGGAGCTACATTGAGTTTGTTGACAATCAAGATGTGCTAGATCTGATTGAGAAGGTTTTCCTTGTTGCTTCTTGCATATTATTAGTATTACTATGATTTTGTAGCGTTAAATATTTAGTGAGTATCCCATGCTTTGGAATTGTATGATCACCCATTGATGAAGCTTATTCAAATATTCCTACTAACTTATTCAATTTCTTGCAGAAACCTGGAGGAATTATTTCACTTCTAGATGAAGCTTGGTATGTACAAATATTTGGTTTTGCTTTTTCCATGGTTGCTTCTTAGGATTCCAACATATGAATAACTGTATTTTCATTGTGGAGCTTAGATACATTTTCACACTTACCCATTAGAATGCCATGTGCGCTACTTTCATGCCTGAGTAATTATATTTTCTCTTGCAGAGAGGGTGTGCAATTGGCACCCCTTACCTTTTGACAAATTGATAACTGGTAGATTATACTAATTATATTTATTCATTTTTTACAAGTTCCTAAATATTTGGAACCTCTAACCTTTGGGCTCTGGATCCGCCCTAGCACTTCCCTAGACTCATGGTTTCTTTGGTTGATACACAGCATGTTTCCCAAGTCCACACATGAAACATTTGCTCAGAAATTGTACCAGACACTGAAGAACAACAAGCGGTTTATCAAACCTAAGCTCTCCCGGACTAGTTTTACTATATCTCACTATGCAGGGGAGGTAAATAATTACATGTTCATTTCTTAATGCAGTAGCATAATATTCACTAAAGGCATTTCCATTCTTTTCCAGGTAACTTATCTGGCAGATCAGTTTCTTGACAAAAACAAAGATTATGTTGTGGCAGAACATCAAGATCTTTTGACTGTTGCCAAGTGCTCCTTTGTAGCAGGCTTATTTCCTCCACTTCCAGTGGAATCATCAAAGTCATCCAAATTTTCTTCTATCGGGTCACGCTTCAAGGTATTGTTAGGTGCCCTACTTTTTAATTCAACAGCTTAGTGTCTGCAAAGTAGCAATGATTGGTAATGTTGTCCGTTGGATAGAAACCTGAAATTCCGTAGTTGCCAAGGGTAATCCAAGAACTGCAAAGAAGCAGAAGTACAACCCTGGAGCTATGCTATATGCTATGACATAATTCGATAACCCTGGCCAACTCATTCATGTCTGCTTCTACTCTAGTTGGTAACAGTTATGGATGGTATCTGATAAACCTACAACTCTGAATTTCTTTAGGAACTAAAAGAACAGATGCTAGAATGATAGATTCAATCCTGTTATCAAAAAGGTGATTGAAGTAATTAATAATTTCTTCCTGAATTAACACTTGGATAAAAGTCAATGTACTTGGGTCTGTGCGAGTCGGAATCCCCTTGTACACACCGGCATAATTGCTAGATGCACAATGCATGAGGAGCTAAGGTGTTCTTGTAAAGACAATTGTAGGACACGTAGTTGTAGGGATGGAGCTCCATGCATGTTAAGTATCTAAATTAAGTTTCTTAACGTGAAGCTCGTTATGTTCCTCGGTAAGATTATTTTGGTTTATCTTGTGACTGATATTTGTCTTCAAATGTGCAGCTGCAACTTCAATCTCTGATGGAAACCTTGAACTCAACGGAACCTCACTATATCAGATGTGTGAAGCCAAATAACATTCTCAAGCCTGCCATTTTTGAGAACTTCAACATTATCCAACAGTTACGCTGTGGTGTGAGTATACTTCTTTTTATCTCATGCTATGTTCCATTTTGTTTAAATTTGTTGATTCAAAAACTAAACATGTGTTAGTTCTCATCTTCCCATTCAGATATTTTTCTCATATACAATATTTATACACTGTAGGGTGTTCTTGAGGCAATTAGAATCAGCTGTGCTGGGTATCCTACAAGGCGAACATTTTATGAATTCCTTCTCCGATTTGGTGTTCTTGCTCCAGAAGTCTTAGATGGAAAGTGCGTCTTAGATTCCTTTTTCCGAATTCAATGAATATACACATCATTGTATTATTCTATTTTCTCCCTAGATCTAGATGTAACTAGTTTTAACTCATCTAATTTCATCCTATGCAGCTATGATGACAAGGTTGCATGCCAAATGATTTTGGATAAAATAGGATTGAAAGGGTATCAGGTACTTCAAATACATGTGTAGAACTTGTATATTATCATTAGCAACTTCCTACTATGAAATGTTCAGGAATATGCAAGTTTTTCTCTCCTCTGTTGAATTGTCCTTGTTTATGATGTCAAAGCAATTATGTCAACGTGATTACTTATGCAGATAGGCAAAACAAAGGTATTCCTTAGAGCTGGTCAGATGGCTCAGTTGGATGCAAGAAGAGCAGAGGTTCTTGGAAATGCTGCTAGAACCATTCAAAGGCTGATGCGTACATGTATTGCACGCAAGAAGTTCCTTGCAATGCGCAAAGCTGCTATAATAATACAATCACATTGGCGAGGTATTTTTCAGTTTTTGAAACTTTCTTGGCTTCGTTTGTCTTTGCTTTCCTAAACTTATTTAGCTAATTTTAATGTGAAATAAATTTGTACGGTAAGTTGAGAGTACTGGTATTTTGTTTTTGAGATTTTAGCACATGCATACATATGGTCCCACCAAGTTATGATCCTTCTCTCCTTTTCATATGATCAGGTAAACTGGCTTGCAAAAAGTTTGAGCAGCTAAGGCGTGAAGCTGCAGCTAAGAAGATTCAGAAAAATTTCAGGCGCTACATTGCCAGAAAGTCCTACTTAGCAGTAAGGTTGTCTGCAATTACATTGCAGACTGGATTAAGGACAATGAGTGCTCGCAATGAGTTCAGATTCAGAA
Organism: Erodium chrysanthum; assembly: GCA_036897765.1. Taxonomy (NCBI): domain Eukaryota; kingdom Viridiplantae; phylum Streptophyta; class Magnoliopsida; order Geraniales; family Geraniaceae; genus Erodium; species Erodium chrysanthum. Next base: position 10,826 of record JAYMSU010000009.1, on the reverse strand, counting down.
AGCAAACTAAGGCTGCAATTATCCTCCAGGTTTTATTTCCAGACCTTTCTGATTATACTGTGCTTCAAATTCAGAAACTTGTTTCTATGAATTGAATCAATGTAACATAGCTTTTTGCCATGACTTGTAGGCACGGTTCCGTTGCCACACAGCACATTCTTATTATAGGAGTCTCCAGAGAGCTGCAATTGTTTCACAATGTGGTTGGAGGGGAAGGGTTGCTCGAAGAGAACTGAGAACACTAAAAATGGTTTGATAATTTTCATAGATATGTTTTTTCCATTTCTCTGAATATATTTTGCTTCTGCATATATTAGGATTAAATTTAACCGGTGACCATTGGTGTGAAATGTGAATTATCAGGCTGCAAAAGAAACTGGGGCCCTCAAAGAAGCAAAGGACAAACTAGAAAAGCGTGTGGAAGAGCTTACTTGGCGCTTGCAGTTGGAGAAACGATTAAGGGTAATTTTACATAAGAATTTATGGACGGTATTTGATCGGTTCACTGATTAGGACTTCCACTCTTAACCGGTCATTTGATTTGCAGACTGATTTGGAAGAGGAGAAGACACAAGAAACCGCTAAGTTGCAGGAGGCTTTGCATGCAATGCAAGTACAAGTTGAGGAAGCAAACAATAGAGTTATCAAAGAACAAGAGGCTGCTAGGAAAGCTATTGAAGAGGCACCTCCAGTTATTAAGGAGACTCCTGTAATTATTCAAGATACAGAAAAGATAAATTCATTAACAGCTGAGGTTGAGAGTTTGAAGGTAGGCTCTTCAGATAGTTTTTCGTAAACTTATCTGATATGCTTATATTTCACTTATTAGTCTTACTCAGATGCTTAAAAGTCCTGCCATTCTAACTGAAATCGTCAAAATATAAAGTGCATTTTGGGTAATTTTGATATGTATGTATAGTTCGGGATCATGCCTATTGCCTTTCACCTTTTGCAAATCATAGCCTTCTTTGATAATTGCAAAAAAGTGCCATGTATTATTCACCTTTTGCAAATCATAACCTTCGTATTTGATAATGGCAAAAAAGGGTTTTGGACTTTTGTTGCACTTTGTTTCAAAATGACAATTTTGTCCTTGGAATTTTAAATTAAAATGTAAAAAACAAAAAAAAACAATCAGAATTTTCACCTGCTTTAATTTTCCTCCTCTTTACGTATTGATGTTCTTTTACTATGCAGGCTTTGTTGCTTTCAGAAAGACAGGCAAAAGAAGTGGCCAAGAAATCATCTGCGGATGCTGAAATCAGAAACCAAGAGTTGGCTAAGAAACTTGAAGACGCAGGGCAAAAGGCGGAGCAGCTACAGGAATCAATGCAGAGGTTTGCTAAAGGCTTCTAGATCTTCCACTGTTTCAAAACTAATTACTCCAATGTAATGGTTGCATCAAAGCTCCGTTTCTTTGTTAAGTCTATTCTCTTTCTATGAAACAGGCTAGAGGAGAAACTTTCAAATATGGAGTCCGAGAACCAAGTACTCCGTCAGCAAGCACTTACAATGTCACCAACAGGAAAAACTTTATCTGCACGACCAAGGACACCAATTCTTCAGGTATCAACATTAATCGCTATATATTTCTTTGAATACATAACGTACAAGATCTTCTGAGTACATATTGAGTATTCTTGTGATAAACTTACAGAGGACACCAGAGAATGGGAACACTGTAAATGGGGAAACAAGAGTTATTTCGGTGAGGGGCATAAGCATAATTGTTGTTAATGAATGTGCATTCCCGTCTCTTCTTAGGTCAAACAAGTTTTGATTGTATTGCTTTTTTTCTATGCATTATTTATCAGGAGGACATGTCTCAGTCTCATGCTATATCAAATCCCCGTGAGCCTGCATCTGAGGAGAAACCACAGAAATCTCTTAATGAAAAGCAACAGGTAAGTGGCCATAAGCCATTGATGTGCTTTATATTTTTATTTTTATAAAATGTTCATCTTCTCCTTTTAACTCGTTGTTGCAATCTACTTCAGGAAAACCAGGACTTACTGATCAAATGCATATCACAAAACTTGGGATTTTCTGGGAGCAAACCAGTTGCTGCTTGTGTCATATATAAATGTCTTCTTCAATGGAGGTCATTTGAAGTTGAAAGGACCGGTGTTTTTGATCGTGTTATTCAAACAATAGCTTCAGCCATTGATGTAAAATTTCAGTCTCAAAAATTCCTTTAATGCCCTTTGTGTGACTGTTCTTTCTTGATAAACTGACACAAGTTCTGATTAGGGATAATCTCAATCGGCTACCCTTAAGTATGCACCATCCTCAACGAACTACCCTTAAGTGTACAAAGTTTTTGACAACCGTTTAAGTTTTTTAGTCTCATTTTACCCTATTTCTGTCAACTTTTGGTTGTGACATGAAGAAAAACCCCTTATGTAAGAAAAATGGTACTTTTGTCATTTCACACCCAAAAGTTGACGAGTTGGGGTAAGTTGAGACTAAAAAAAACTTAGGGGTTGTCAAATACTTTTTAAACTTAGGGGTAGTTGATTGAGAAATGTGCATACTTAAGGGTAGCTGAGTGAGATTATCCCTTTTGGTCACATATTACTGATGTTGGCAACTCATATGTCATTGAAGGCCCCAGATAATACTGCTACATTAGCCTACTGGCTGTCCAACTCGTCCACTTTGTTGTTGCTGCTCCAACATACTCTGAAAGCTAGTGGAGCAGCGACCTTGACACCTCAGCGGCGTAGAACAACATCAGCTTCTCTTTTTGGGAGGATGTCTCAAGTAAGTCAGCAAGAACTTGTTTGGGCACCTAATCCCATCACTTCTTTTTCTTTTGTGCCTTTTCTTAACCAGTTCCGCTTTGTGAATCGTAGGGGTTACGAGCGCCTCCACAGAGTTCTGGACTTCCATTTTTCAATGGTCGGACGCTTGGTAGGCTGGATGATCTACGACAAGTTGAGGCCAAATACCCAGCTTTGCTGTTTAAGCAGCAGCTCACTGCTTTCCTTGAGAAGATATATGGAATGATTAGAGACAATCTTAAGAAAGAGATCTCGCCATTGCTTGGGTTGTGTATTCAGGTAGCTACTTACTTTCTTTATCTTGAACATTGTTGTTGCTATTGCATTATCTTGAAAGTAAACTAAATTATTAGAGGACCAACTTGCTACAGGCTTAAGTTGATAGTTTGAATGACCAATTATAGTTTTGTACACTAACATATACCCTCATATCTTTTATCTTCAAAAATAAACTCGAGGTCCACGTCCAAACTTGAAAACGAGCTTGTCTGTGGGGGCGCTTGTTAGTGTACAGAATTATAATTGGCCTTCAAGAATCAGCTTTATAATAATTTATTATAATTGATTGGGTTATGTATTCAGGCAGCTACTTTCTTTCTTTCTTTATCTTGAACGTTGTTGTTGTTGCTATTACATCATCTTTAAAGTAAACTAAATGATTAGAGGACCAACTACTCACTAAAAGCTTAAGTTAATAGTTCAGTGATCAATTATAATTTTGTACACTAACACACCCCTCATTACCTGTTGCCTCAACCCTTACATGCATGCAAGTCCCCGGAATACTTATTGTGCTGGGTTCAATATTTGTTTCTCGATCTATCTCTTTTCTTAGTAACGTTGAAGCAGTAAGTACATTGACAACATTGAGTCTTTTTATGTTGTCCTTATCAGGCACCTAGGACATCACGGGCTAGTTTGGTAAAAGGAAGATCACAAGCTAATGCTGTTGCTCAGCAAGCTTTGATTGGTCATTGGCAAAGTATTGTCAGAAGTTTGAACACCTATTTGGAGACAATGAAAGCAAACTTTGTGAGTTCCTTATACGTGTTAAAATTCTGATGTGTTTTAGGGTCGATACCATCTCCTCATGCATTATGATGGCTTTTGCAGGTTCCCCCTTTCTTAGTCCGTAAAATTTTCACCCAGATATTTTCATTCATCAATGTCCAGCTATTCAACAGGTACTCTCTCCAACTTCGGTTGGGCTTCTTTGATCTCTCACCAACTCTTGTTGGGTCAAGCGGCAAAAATAGACATCCCTTCTACATAAGGGGTGGTCTTGAGCCCAAATCTTGATACATTTAAATAATTGCTGATAAAGAAAAGGAAAAAGAAGGTACTCTCTCTGACACACAAAAATGGCATACCCGTGACGTTTATGTTGTTTCTTTCTGCAGTCTTCTATTGCGGCGTGAATGCTGTTCATTCAGTAATGGAGAGTATGTAAAATTAGGGTTGGCTGAATTGGAAAAGTGGTGCTATGAGGCAACTGAGGAAGTGAGTGCTGAGTTTTTGTTTGATCTTAACACACTATATATTTTTTTACGTTCCTTTTCAAATTTCTGTGTGCAGTATGCAGGCACGGCTTGGGATGAGCTAAAGCACATAAGGCAGGCTGTTGGATTCTTGGTAAGATTTCTTGTGTAACTTTTCCATACTCAGTGGCTTTTGTTAATCCTGCCTAATTTGCTGCTAACCATATATCTTGTTCTTTTAACAACTCCTAAGGTCATTCATCAAAAGCCTAAAAAGTCCTTGCATGAAATAACAAAAGAGCTTTGCCCAGTAAGTACATGTTTGATCTCACAATGAAGATTCTCGTCTCCTCTCTTCTTTTTCCGAATTTTGATATATTTCTACTTTCTACTGTTTCAGGTCCTCAGCATACAACAGTTATACAGAATCAGCACAATGTATTGGGACGACAAGTATGGCACACACAGTGTTTCTTCTGATGTAAGTGAACTAGCATTATCTGGTTTTGTGTTACTGAAGAAATGATGTTCCCTCCGTCCCAAAACCAGAGTCTTGTATCTCTATACAAAAATTAAGGACTAGCAGAGCTAGTGTTTAACATTTCCGTCATGCCCCCATTAGCCAGAAGCGGTATCTCTGAAGCCCAACTTTGGTTGGGCCTATTCAATTGCTCACCAACTCTTGTTGGATCAAGTAGCAAAAGTAGACTTCCCTTTTACATAAGGGGTGGTCTTGAGCCCAAATCTTGATATATTTAAATAATTGGTGATAAAAAAACTTACCACTTGCCTATCTTAAGCATCACTGTCAAGTCGTCAAGTGAGTAATAATTTGCTAGTCCCTTTTTCTGTGTCCTGAAATTTCTGTTTTGATGACGCGGTTACTTTTGTCATTTCAGGTGATCTCAAGTATGAGACTTATGATGACAGAGGACTCGAACAATGCTGTAAGCAGTTCTTTCCTATTAGATGATGACTCAAGGTATCACTTTCCTCGTCTCCTCAGCTGTGTGTATCATTCATAACATAGTTAATGGTCTATTCACATTACGAAAATGACTGCAGCATCCCATTCTCTGTTGATGACATCTCCAAGTCAATGCCAAAAGTAGACATAACCGATGTTGATCCTCCCTCGTTAATTCGCGAAAACTCAGGATTCGTGTTCTTGCTTCCACGGTCAGAATGACGATTCACAGTATTCAGTTAATCTATCAGCGTGCTCAAAGTCAAGCCTGTGCATAAGTCTGTCAGCATCATTTCATGTGTATAATATATGTTTGGTCAACCCAGGCAAGCATATTTGTATGATGTCCGGGTCAATTCATTTTCTCCCCTCGTGTTATGTCAACAAGAGGGTATTTTTTTATAGGCTTCACAGCATTTTTTTTCCCGTGTGCTTAGTGTGGAGGTTCAGAGACACAGGCAATGGTGCCGTGGTTTCTCTGAGGCCTGAAATTGGCCTTTTTCCAGTGTGTTTTTGGTGAGTTTTCTGAGTGTGTAATGATCACATCATTGTATCTTATAGGCGCCAATGTGGAAGCAAAGTTGTCTTCAGTTCTTAAATGTAATGTAATATATTCAATTCTTTTCTTACTTTTTAAGACATTGTGAATCCAAAATAGACACTACATTTCAAAATGAAGTTTTGGGAAATTTCCTGTGTCAACTTTGGGTTTTTATGATTCACCACTCGAGTAAAGAGTGCGTCAGTTCATGTCTAAAAAATTGGACGAAAGATACATTGATTGAGATCATGTCTGATTCACATATATGGATGAAAGATACATTGATTGAGATCATGTCCAATTCACAGGATTTTATCAATTTTAAATTTCAATTTCTAGAGTGTAGTTATATCATCCGTGAATAAGAAAATTAAAATTCATATGAACCGCATGTCATCAAACAGTATATTTTATCGGTCATTACAAACGTTGTATCTCAAAGAATATTCGTTATTGAATTAGCAACTTTTTTGCTTGAAGGATTGAGTGAACTTGACCCGAGAGAGTCAAATCATCGGTGCTAAGCTCTAATCTTGTTGAGAATTTATCGATACCACAACTCTTTTTTTCACTATGTGTCACTACATAGTTGGTAGAGTCAAATCATCGGTACTAAGCTCTAATCTTGTTATGAATTTATCAATGCCACAACTCTCTTTTTCACCGCGTGTCAAGGCATACTTAGTGTATCGCCTTTTATTTAGTGTCTTTCATCAGGTCCGAACAGAGAGTCAGACGAAAAAGAGTCCCTGAGGCTTGACGTTGACGAAACAGCCCAAAACATTTCCTCCAGGAAATGTTCCAACCCATTCCGTTACAGTTACCGTGATAACTGCCGTTAAAGTTCCGGTTACGTTACACGAACGCAAGGTATATATGCTTCCGAACCGGAGTTTAGGTTCTTCCAAGTCTTACACGCTTCTCATCGTGTCTCCCCAAATAAATAAAATAAGGACACCACATTTACTTGATAAAAAAACAGCACGTTTCCAGCAAGTTTTGAGAATTCAGAGGAGAGAGAAAGAGAGAGAGAGGTCTGAGATAAGCATCACGGCTCAGACAAAGTATCTAAGCTCCTCCTCTTTCTTCAATCAATTTATCATTTCTAGGGATTCTTTTTGTTGATCGGGAAATTGAATTTGACAGAGTAGAGAATTTGAAATCGAGCAAGGAGTAGTCATTGGGTACTGATGGGATGTTCTTGAACAGAGCCGATTCCTGGTTCCTACCTATTCCATCTGGTAATTGATTTCTCATTTTCTATACTGCGTCTTTTTTTTTGCACAACATGCATATCATAGCTGCTTCAAAGGGTGCTTTCAGGATTTTTGTTTTTTTTTGTGTGAACTTGTTATAGAATGAACATACTGAGGCCAATGTGTTTTTGTTTATTTATGATCATTTATTTTTTGGGTTTGTTCAATTCAGTGTTGTAAAAATCCCCGCTTAACTGTCTAGTCCCGCCTTGCTCTGCCTAAACCGGCCTAGGCGCTTTACCTCCCTGAGATAATCGGATCAGTGTTGTAAAAATCCCCGCCTAGGTTGATTTTTACAACACTGGTTTAATTTGGGAAAATCTTTTTTTTTTGTCTAAAGATGATCCATTTTGCAGAGGATGGTGTCAAGGATGGGTGTTGGGAATAAGGATATGGTAAAATCAAATAGCTTAATGTTCTTGACCGAGATTGAAGCCATAGGCAAAGCTCTGTATTTGGACAACAATACCACTTCCCAGGGCTTGATTTCTTCAACCTCAGCTAGGTCCAAACCACCTGCAAACCCCCAATTGCCTGATCCCAAATTGAGCCCAAGATTCGGATGCACTGGCAAAGAGACTTCCCAGAAGGACAAAAGCTCCATCTGGAACTGGAGGCCCTTGAAGGCTTTCTCTCGAAGCAAGAAGTTCAAGTGTTCTTTTTATGTCCATGTACATTCAATCGAAGGCCTGCCCTTAAGCTTCAATGGTGCTAGCTTTCGCGTGCACTGGAAGAGACGTGACGGGGAGCTAATAACTAGCCCTTCAAAGGTTTCTCAGGGAGTGGCTGAGTTTGAGGAGAGATTGGTGCATATCTGCTCAGTTCATGTTAGTGGAAGTGGACCACACCATTCTGCTAAGTATGAAGCTAAGCATTGCTTGCTTTATGCCACAATGGTTTCTTCACCCGAGCTTGATTTGGGTAAGCATCATGTAGACCTCACGAGGTTGCTCCCTCTCACTTTTGAAGAACTTGAGGGCGAGAAGAGGTCGGGGAAATGGGGAACAAGTTATAATTTGTCTGGAAAAGCTGCAGGTTCTGTGATGAATGTTAGTTTTGGATACTCTTTGATTGGGGATCAAGTTAGGGTTCCTAACCAGAGCGTTTCAGTTTTGCTGAGCAGGAACTCGAGTGCCTCGTCTCAATCAGTAGAGAATGTGAAGGATCTTCATGTGGTGATGCCTACTCCAAAGTCTGAACTTGCCAGTTCCTTAACCACCCTTTACAAGAAACTCGAAGAAGATGAGACTAAACTAGACACATTCACTAAGCATGTTGAGTCTATCAAACCAAATACTCAACCTTCGATGGATTCGAGTTCTGAAAATGGGTGTAGAGAGAACTTGGAGTTCTCTATAATTGAACAGGGAATCGAATTGCCAGAGAAATCAGAGGATGCTACTGTTGGCGAGTTTGTGGTACATGATGACAATGAGATGTTCACCAAAGAATCACTCATGAAGGAGTTAGAATCAGCCTTAGAGAAAGTGACGAATTTGGAGAATGAGTTAGACTCATTAGATTCTCTTGAAGATGATGAAGAAGAAGACACGGAGGTTGAGTCAGATAATGCATCGAGTATCAACAGAAACTCCATTAGTTTCAATGATATTACAGAATCCGAGTTCTTGAAGATGTTGGGTATTGAGAATAGTCCATTTGGCTTAAGTTCTGAGAGTGAAACTGAGTCTCCTAGAGAGCATACTCAAGCTAGCACAAGTTATCTATTTGCTGCTGAAACAGATGAGGAGGAGGAGATTAGAGTATTCGTCCCGGAGCAACACCTCACAATTCAGGAAGGTAAGAGCAAGAGAAGAGCTGCTGAAACAGATGATGATGATGATGAGGAGGAGGAGGAGGAGATTAGAGTATGCATCCCGGAGCAACACCTCACAATTCAGGAAGGTAAGAGCAAGAGAAGAGCTGAAGTGTTGGAAGGTTTGGAGACAGCAGCATTGATGCGTGAATGGGGCTTGAGTGAGAGAGCTTTCCAATACTCTCCACCAAGGAGCTCTGAAAGGTTCAGAAGTTCCATTGGTTTATCAGTGGAGGAGCCTCTTACATTGCCTCCTCTCGGGGAAGATATGAGTCCATTTCTTCAGACGAAGGATGGAGGATTTGTGCGGACTATGAGTCTATCACTCTTTGGGGATGCGAAAAGCGGGGGAAGCTTGATTATGCAGGTTTCCAGACCAGTTGTTGTGCCTGCCGAAATGGGGTCTGGTATAGTGGAGATATTACGAGTACTGACCTCAGTTGGGATGGAGAAGCTTTCTGTGCAGGCAAGTGAGCTTATGCCTCTGGAAGATATCACTGGGAAGACAATGCAACAAGTAGCATTGGAAGCTGTTCCTGCTCTGGAGGGGCATGAGAGGTTTGTAAAACACTTTTGGTTTAGTTTCAGCTTCATATCTATTGTTGCTGGTGAGTTAGAGTCAGCACCACAGAATCGCTCAGTTGTCGTCTCTTTTGTGGTCTCCTGCCCATGTGCTAGTTGTGGAGTTCGAACAGATATTTGTCCAGAGCTAATCTGATTTGGCTCACATGTAGGAGTCCAACCCTACATATCTATTTGCCGCCTCTTCCGTTGGTTGTGAAGTTCGGCCCAATATTTGTAAAGCTAACCTGATTTGGTTCAAGTAGGCAGAAGTCCAACCCTACTACATGTCTAGCCCATTTGTGTCTCTTCTCTGGTCTCCCACCAATGTCCATAAGCTCGTTCTTGTTATGGTCCACATGTAGATGTTCCCCTTTTAATTGTGGAGTCATACTCGATATATGAGTTCGCCACCTCTTCCGTGGTCTCTTGCCAATGTGCTAGTTGTGGAGTTCGGCCCAATATTTGTCCAAAGCTAACTTGATTTGGCTCAAGCAAGCAGAAGACCAACCTTACATGTCTGGCCCATCAGTGTCCTCCGTGGTATCCTACCAATGTGCAGAAGCTCGTTCCTGCTATGATCCACATGTAGATGTCCCTCTTTTAGTTGTGGAGTCAGACTCGAAATTTGAGTTAGGTTTTGCAGTTGGGTTTCTTTTTCACATGGTAACCCATTTTTCTCATCTTCATTGCAGGCAATGTTTACCCAAACATGAGTCTAGGCAAGGAGCATCCCACGGGCAAAAGACGATGCGAAACAAGTGTAATTCAAGCTCAGCAAGTAGAGAGATGGGCATGGAACATGTATCTCTAGAAGATCTTGCCCCTCTGGCTATGGAGAAGATGGAAGCACTGTCGATGGAGGGGCTGAGGATACAATCCGGCATGTCAGACGATGAAGCACCTTCCAGCATCAGCTCAAAGTCCACCCGAGACGCTTCAACACTTCACGAAAAGAGAAGCAACTTAAACGGATCACTTGGTTCAGGAAGAGCTGTGGGACTGCAGCTCTTAGATGTAAAAGATGACTATCAGGACAACACCGATGGACTAATGAGCCTCTCATTAACACTCGACGAATGGATGAAGCTGGACACGGGTGAAATTGGTGACGAAGAGGAAATCAGTGAGAAAACGAGTAAAATCCTTGCAGCGCATCACGCAGGCTCTCTTAGTCACTTGAAAGGATCGAAAAGGCCAAGTGGCAAGAGTAAGTCTGGCCTGATGGGGAACAATATCACGGTGGCATCAATGGTGCAGCTCCGTGATCCACTGCGAAACTATGAGCCAGTTGGTGCACCGATGCTTTCTCTTATTCAAGTAGAAAGAGTGTTTGTCCCAGCCAAACCGAAGATATACTGGACAGTTTCAATGGCAAGGAGTTCTGGTGAAGACAATGAACCCGACTCAATGGTGGAGGAAAT
>JAYMSU010000008.1:0-28111 GCA_036897765.1 Erodium chrysanthum | reverse complement strand
GGGGAGAATTTCGAGGCGGACGCTAACGTCAACCTCGACGGGAAGATCCACGTCACCGTCAGGAGGTCGTCAATGGATCATAATGATTGTGATAACTTTATGACGACCCCCAGGGTGTCTGATCTGACTGGAGTAGACATTTACTCCGTCAGGTCGACACCTCAGGGGTCCAGCTTTAATGGCCTGTCGGGAGATGTTCCCGACAGATACTACAACAAGACTGTGAGTTGTAGGAACCTGAATCCGATGGAGCGTAGGATAAAGACTTTTGGTAGGAGTGTGAGCACTAACTCTACTTTCGAACGTAGGGTTTATGCCCGGGAGCTTTTACCCGGCGCCGAGAAGGATTTGCACGCGTTTGGTGACCCGCCAGTGTTCAGGAACAAGTCGTTGCCGGAAATTGTCATTTCAAAAGGTGAGCTCTAATAAATATTTGTGTATATTTTGGAAATGAATTAAGTCTACGTCAGACTGGACAACGCAGGTCAATGTTGTTGAGCGACGTTTTTCAGAACATCGATATAGACCTACTTGAACGACGTGGCCTAGGCCTTGAGCGATATGGCCTACGTACGTCACCCAAGCACTTGGGCAACGTCCGTTGACCACTTCAGCGACGCTAAAGCTGCGTCGCTCAGGAGTCCGGAGGGCCATCCCCATAGTGTAATGATACATATATTATATTGGTACAGATTTAGGTGAAAGAATGAGGCATGCAGGGGAAATAAATGGAGAATCGAAGGTAAGTGACAAGGCCATTATAATGAAAGAAAAAGAATCGGACATAGGCGATGATGAAGAAGCAGGACAATATGGTGATATTAATACAAGCAACAGGCCTCCATGGACTGTCCTCATTAAGCTCACACTCACCATGGTGTGGAGGAAGCTAGTAAGAAACCCTAACACCTATGCTAGTGTCCTTGGCGTCACTTTGTCTCTCGTTTCTTTCAGGTGATTACTTACTACTCCGTTTCATTAACAGTTATTAACTTATGTCGATGATAAATGATCTCAATTCAAAGGGTATTCGATGTCCACGGTCTTATTAGATTCAAATTAGATCTCCATCCTGAAGAATCCATATTCCAATTGAAGAATATGGGTACTTCAGGATTGAATGATACAAAACACGTTTGATTGTCATATTCTTATTATTATTTGAATACATAAATTTCAATATATTTATTCCTTGCATCAACAAAAGTTAAACACAAAGTTTAATCTGAACATTAAGATATTGTGTGTATCATCAGGTTAAATGTGAAGCTGCCGCTTATCGTTGACAAGTCTATAACGATAATATCGGATTCTGCCTTGGGAATGTCTATGTTCAGTTTAGGTATGTTAATTATTATAGACCAACATCATAAGAAATTAAATTAAGTAATTAAGTGGTGATTTTTTTTTCCAGGTCTGTTTATGGCATTACAACCAAAACTCTTGGTTTGTGGGAAAAAAATGGTATCGATGGCATTGCTTGTAAGATTCTTGGTTGCCCCACTTGTGATTGCTGTAACTTCTGTTGTTGTTGGTGTTCGAGGAGACCTTTTGCGGATTTTAATCATTCAGGTAACTTAGTTTCTATATCTTTTCGATGTTTTAGTTTATTTTCGATGTTTTAGTTTAATGAAAGTTTCACTTCGTAGGTAACTTAATTATATGTATGTAAATTTTAGTTTCATTTGGATTGTTATTATTGTAAACTATGCAGTTTGATTAAACTATAGTAAGGAACTATAATGCAGGCTGCACTGCCTCAAGGCATAGTTACATTTGTATTTGCGAAAGCATATGATGTCCATCCCGACATACTTAGCGCTGCGTAAGTATAAATTTAAGCTCGATTCTGATAAAATTTATTGGTTATATATGATAAGCTTAGTGATCAAGAAATTGAATTTTGCAGGGTCATTTGGGGGACGTTGGCTGCCTTGCCCGTGACCATCGTGTACTATATTATTCTTGGGCTCGTCTAGAACACTTGATCAATTGTATAAAAATAATTTGTATTCATGCAAATATTCTGTAAGTGAGGAGGCCCCTACAACAGATAATGTAATGTCAAGTCTGGTTTGAATTACTCAAGTTCTAACTTGTTGGTTAGAACTCGATATTAGTTAAATATTCTATTCTAATTAGTTATAACATGAGCCTAAGATTGAGCTCTGAGCTCGTTTCATATACAAGCTGAATCTTTTAAGAGTCAATAGGGTCACAAGCAGACTCATTTAATATTTCATCAAATATACAATTTACTAAACAAAACAAGTCGTAGTTTAGAGTTAGACTTCACAAGCCGGCTCATTTAATATTTCATCAAACATATAATTTACTAAACAAAACAAGACCGAGTTTAGAGTTAAACTTTTCAAGCCTCACGAATTTTCAATGTTTACTTAATAAAACTTAAAAAATTATCAAATATTAATAGTAAAACTAAACAAAACGAGGTATTTGTTTTTCTAGCCAAACTCAAGCTTAATTATATAAGCTCATTCAAGCCTTGACAGATCTAGGCTCAATTACACCCCTAATCACACCCCTTCCCTTTATCTCCACTAAAGCATAATTTCCGTGCCAAATCAAACCCAATGTAAACATAACAAAACACATTGAATAACACTGAACTTCGAAATACAGCCCAAGAAAGTAGCATAACAAAACACATTGAATAACAAACACTGAACATAGAAACACAGCCCAAGAAAGTAGCATATACTACACATTTGGAACTGAGAAAACAACTCTCAAGGGACCAAAACAAGGTATGGAGTATGGACCAAATCAAATTAGCTTCACAATCTACACTAAGCTAGTAAATTATGGAGCCAACCAATAAAATATTGTAGAACCTACCTAACTATGCATTGAATCAATGATCTGCACCATTACAATCTATCGATATGCTCACATAGAGAAGAAATAGATTGGCCAATCAAATCTACTCGTTTTCTTACACTAGGCCACATAAGCTACATTGACAGAGACTATACATCATTATGTGCATAACTGTACATCACAAGTAACATGCTAATGTAAACTCATTATGACAGTATCTATCAATATGCTCCCAAAGAGAAGAAATAGAGTGGCCAATCGAATCTACTCGTTTTCTTACACTAGACAACATAAGCTAGATTGACACTTGACAGAGACTATATAATATCATTTTGTGCATAACTGTATATCACAAGTAACATGCTAATGTAAACTCAGGTGATTCACAATCTTCAACAACCAGCAGAACAAAAAACAAAAGCATTAAGCTCCAACAGCACACAATTACCAAAGAGAAACAAGCAATCAAACCAAACTCAAATTCATAAAGACTTTCAGATTAGTAATGAATTAAACAGCAATTTCATTACAAATTTCCACTAAAACATTCAGGTTCTTCAGATGATACCTCAAACTTAAACATGTAAAGTCTTTCTTCCAAAAACAAAACTAATAGCGCTAATAACTCCAAAACCTGAGGGCAAAACGAATCCACCTTAGAACCCGAGCTTGGTGCGGCGCCAGTGCCTGCGCTTGGCATTGTACCTAAACAAGAACGAAACAATATCAAACTCAAACCCTCACTAACCAAACAGAAAACCCCCAAATAACCGAGAAAAGGTGATGAAATTGAAGCACGGTACCTGATTGTGTTGTCAGTCCTCATCCGGATCCAGTGAGGAATTGGCCTGTTCTGCCTCATTTCCTTCGGGAGCTTCTTCTTGATGATGAAGGTCTTGTGCGACGGCTACACGATTCACAGTCAAAACAAATCAACAAAACACAATAACTCTTCGTCTCGAGAATGAAAATTTCAAATCAAGCTCAGCCAAAAACGTATAAGATTTGACAGATAGAGCGGAAGAGAGGACTTACCATCTTCGAGTCGTCGGTGAAGTCGGCGAAGCACGCTGCTCGGCAGAATAAACCCTAATCACTGCGCTGCAAAATGAGAGTCGCTAAGTATTTATACAGGCGATCGAAGACGAAGGCATGGCGCAAAGCGAGTTGGGCTGGGCCATGTCATCGGGCCTTTGTAAACCCGCTTTACATTTGGGCCTTGTCTGCGGTAAAGATATATGCTAGCATAACCATTTACCTCGGTCAGGTTTATGAAACTGAAATTAAAATGTTGATCTTGTTTCTTTCAAAAAAAAAATGTTGATCTTGTTTTTTTTAGAATAAAATGTTGATCTTGTTAATTAAGTTGACTCTCGTCTTTATACAATTTTTTTTAATCCTTACATAATGGAATCAACTATAAGGAGGTTCTCCACTTATCAGTGTTCATACAATGGTTAAAAAAGTTGTTTTTCGATTTATCACGAGAATTTGAATTCTACAAGGATAATAATGTATTATTATTAATTTGTATTTATTTATATATTCATGAGTTTTCTCATGTGTACGTTTATTGTGCATGTTCGTGTGATTTAGTTTCATTAAGAGGTATGCGAACTTTGGATGTAAAAATTGGTTTTCTCAATAAATATGTGGCTACAATAATATCGATGTCTTGTACACTAGATATATACATCTTCATGGTTGATATATAACATTTACATTAAAAAAACAGAAAGAGGGTATTTTAAAAATAAAGCGGCTCCCTATAAGAATGCTATGATAAAACTTTGTTTGTCGAATTGTTGCAATTGATGTTCAATCCTGAAGTGAGTGAGACTTGGTATTTCAATACAAGTGCTGGAGAATTAGCGCAACAAGAGCTCTATAGACTAAAATAGAGAAAGCATAGACAAGGATTGAGTAAATCCGAGAAATGGTTACAAACCTACAAACACAAACATATGTTCCATAAACATTGCATTGAAGTTGCAATAACAAAGTTGGAATCATGACATGTTTCCACATCTACATATTGCTACATTACAAACCTATACCACAGACAAATATACCAACCTTCCTTAACATACAATACAAAACATGTTCACAATTCCCTTATTCTAAGGCCTAGCCCCATGATCATCAGATATGGTCTCTTCAGAAGATGCATCACTGTTAATAATGATTGGATCATCAGGCTTACTGATAGGATATGAAGAGGCCATACATGGTTCAGCCGTCCCTTGTTTTCTACAAGCACTAGCAGGTGGCTGTTGATCATATGCCCAAGCATGAGTTCCAGCACGAGCAGCTGATGGAATGAACGGGAAATCAGATGCTGGCATTGGAGGGGTGAACACTGCTTCTCTTAGCCAGTGAGGGAGATTACCCATTGGTCTGAAGTTATTCAAAGGACTATTGCTAAAGAAAGGATCGCTTCCTCCAAGAACGCGCTCCCTTTCCAGATAATTACATGTCTCTCTATCATACCCTTCTTGACAATTTGGAAAATGAGGCCTCCGGGAAGTGAAACATCTCTGGAACTGTTCAGAACCAATGTTTTGAGCACTGCTGAAGGAGAAACGCTGTTTTTTTGCCCCATGAGCATATACATCACCAAGTGAGAGTTCGGTTTCATCCCAACCATTATGATCCAAAGAAATGCCATGTGGCTTCAAATGATGGAAGTGTGACATACGTGTATCATTGACAAGCTTAGACTGCTCAATCTCCCAACGGTCAGCCAAATCTCTTGCAGCCCTCCATGATGAAAATCTCAATCTGGGGTCTCTTAACATGGCGTCCCAGTTATCTCTTCCATGTCTCCTCACACCTATCCATAGATAATCCAGCTCTTCTTCAGACCAACAGGTAGTGTATGGCTTGAGTCTCTCTTGAAAACTGCCTCTTCCATTTAATGTTCTTGCTCTACTTGTGATGCTGTCAAGCATCAACTTATGCCTTGAAGCTGATGGCCTCTGGTTCGTCACACTGCAGTCTAGCATTGGTAATGTGGCAGGAGAGTCATTGAGGATATACCTTGCGAGTTTAGGTTCCATTGGAAATGGAGATCTGAAAAAAGTGTGGTTTGGTTGATTACTTCCACTTCCAGAGTGATGCATTCGTCTTTCTTCAGATAGCAAGTAAAGATTAGCCTCTGATCGTGCGTTTGGTAAGCAAGAAACATCATTTGTTTTTTCCTCAGAAAATAGCTGAAATCAATAGACGAAAAACACATTAATTATAATAGGTAACTGCAACATACAAAAGTGACTTACACGGAATGTTATGCCACTTACCTGCAGATAATTGCTTTTTGGTGCGGTGTCTTTGAACAATGGAGAAGCTTTAACATTATTTTCAGAACTACAGGCACCTTCGACGGTTTGCGTTTGGTTTATTAGTGGAGATTCCCCTACTCTTTCATTTATGGCATCCAACATTTCACAAGGAGAAACTTCATGTGAGACAAGAACATGGCTTCTGCTTGTTGAGTCCAATGAGCCCCGAAGGGTTTCTGACCGTGCATGAATGGGTTTCTTCAGAGGGTCTGATTCCAAGTCAACATTACAGTCCAAGGAGCCACTTGAATCTGTTATTATAGCGTACAAATATATACTTTATCAAGAATATGAAAAAACTGCAACTTCATGGCTGTGATACAAAATATCAACCAGTGAACTGGAGGTACACAAATTCAAGCTCCTATCTTTATAGGAAAGAAAATCATACCAGGAGGTGTAATAGACAGGTCAATGTAAGGACGGGGTCCTTCCTTTGTAAAATCAAGTGTTACTGCTGCTTTCACATCATCAGCTGACATAACTGAAGGTTTCTCTGCACTTTCAGCCTGATGTTTAGTGCTTTCTGATTTTTTATTCATAATTACGGCGTCAGAAGATGATTCTCTAACTGCATTATTTCCTGAATAGTTCACAGGATGATCTTGGGTGTCTATGTGCATTTCTGAACTCTGAGCAAGCACTTGGCAAGCATTACATGAGCTATCCTTAGGTCTGTCTTCCCTGACATATGGTAGGTTTACCTCATGAGTTAAACTTTTTGAAAGTAACAAAATAAAAGTCAAGAGTGAATGAATAATTTGCAGTCAGAGCAGTAATAGTTGAGATAAATATCAACATACCCACTAGCTTTCGGCAAAACTCCTGCACAAGAGAGCGCTGGATCAGCATCCTTTATCTGTCAAAATTAGATAATATTGAGTTACTTTTCGATTATATAGACATACATTTATAGCAGCTATCTTCATATTTGCAGGCTTGCAGCCTCTATGAAGAGATAAAAAAACTCTGTGAGGATGTCAATGACATGAAATTCACAATGCATCGTTTGAAGAAGTAGAAGTGCAAATTTTAGGTTCATTGCCAGAAGCTCAGCCTTATGAAATCATGGAAGCTCTGGTTATAAATTTATCGAAATATTTATGGTATTAGTAGAAATGGTAGGCATGTTCACTAAATAAAAATAGTACATACCTCAACTTGGTTTTCACATAGCACATTCCTCTTCTCTGATTCCTCCTCCCCTGATTGTTTCAAGTCTGTTGTATGATCAAGTGAGCAACCTTTGCTTGACGATACTTCACATGAACATGTATTAGCATGCGTGGAGCTAGACAATTTGCTAAA
The DNA here is from genome assembly GCA_036897765.1 of Erodium chrysanthum. NCBI lineage: Eukaryota > Viridiplantae > Streptophyta > Magnoliopsida > Geraniales > Geraniaceae > Erodium > Erodium chrysanthum. Next base: position 20,621 of record JAYMSU010000008.1, on the reverse strand, counting down.
GCATACATCCTTCACCAGAATCCCCATTTTGCTTGGTGCTTCAGCCCCATCTGTATCCTTTTTTCGTTTGGATCTTCGACTGAAAGTAAGCAACGGGGCTGCAGACTTGGCTTGCAAAAGTGAATCAGCATACAAAGCAGGAGACTTATCTTTAGAATGTAAATCAACACCTTCCACATTTGATATTTTCGCATTGGAACTGGACCCTTTCTGATTTTGACTCAGATGATAAGATGGCCCGCCTGCATCCTTCCCAGATGTACCCTCACCATGGTCTCGTACCAGAATAGGTTCATGAGAAAGAACACTTATTTTCCCTGCACCATAGTCATCCATCTCTTTCTTTTCCTTGATTCCGCTCGATTTCTGGAATGGTTGATGGCAGTCATCACACTGCATGATAGTTGAAGAACAAGAGACATGGTAAATAAATATGATCTTTGGAAAAAGAAGATACCTGCATGCATCTGGATTATTCATCCAACACATTCTTTTCTCATGAAAAGACTAATTCTCTGTATTTAGCAATGAATAGCATATTTCATGATAATACATATGAAGCCATGTCATGACAGAACAAGGTGCAAGACAAAAGGATGTGCATATTACATCCATTTAACCTTGGGGAAAAAAGCAAAGGTGAAGTGGTCTAAAGTTCGTGTGATCTCACCACAAAATTTGTTTTCTGGCTTTCAGGTGTTTGTTTATCGCTTAATTCCTCATATTTGTGTGGCATGGTTGAAGGAGTGTCCTTTGGTGGTTCAGAAAGCGAATCATGGCTCCCATATCTCTGGGAAATATCAGTTCCTGATGCCCGCTTCCGCTTATATGTCAAAAGCACTTTGTTGCCAACCATCTGGGCTTGTATGAATAACTCTTTTGCAATGCTCAAATATACAACCTCCTAGCACAAGGTAAACACAGCATTGAATTCTCTCATCTGCAACACATCAACTGAACTGCCGCATTCAAATATATTAGTACAGTTATAAAAAGCTGCCTGGGGATCAAAAGTTTAGAAGACGAAGAAATAGCACCATCACCAATCAAGACAAAATTGATTAAATTGACATATAGTTAGCAAACACCACCATATTAACATAAAAGCATAGCTTTAGATGGAATCTTAAAAAAATGATCGAAGCAGCAGCGAAAATAGAACGCCAGCCATAGCACATTACTAGTACAGTCAAAGACAGATATTTATCAGCCCTCAGCAAAACCACTGAAAGCATCACTTCAGCATAAAAAGACTATGCTCTGATAGTTTATCATTCTTTTAATCTAAGCTAGCAATTCAATGTCTAATAAGTAACTAGTATGCCCTATCTCATAAACCTCTATCAAGAATAACCAAATATGAATTGTTCAATATAAAAGGAAGAAACGACTAAAGATTCATTCACCGAAGTATTATATTTCAAGACAACATAGAGCCCTTTACTTCAATCTCACCAACGCATCAAAATATGAAGAGTACCGGTATATAAGCATGTTAAGAAACTAAACATAGGTCCTAAAAAACAAAAACATGCGCACATGAGTAAAGTACAAGTTGATATTGCGAACATAAAATGAATTTCACGTCAAAAGCTAATAATACTTAAACCTAAAAACACAAGCAACTCTGATGCCAAACTTGGATCATTAAGTGCAGTACCTTTTGGTGAGTGAAACTCGCCCAGACTATAAAATACCTGCTTGGGAAAATATAGAGAAACACAGCCAGACTTTAGGCACTCTATAGACATGAAACCATGATCATCATGAATCATTTCCACTCTACCAACACAACCAAGTACGACATCACCTCTCACATTGGAAACAAACATCTGTAAATAACAAGTAGTGGGTAGGAATGATGAAGTTTATAGACAATAACACTCTTCTCTTCATTTCTCTCCACCTATCTCACAGACACCTAATTTATGGAACCACATGCAACAACTCATCAACTTCGCCACAAAAGCAACATTGGGAGCCACATTGTGATTTGCATATCATCTGATGACAAACCTCCCACAATCTTCAATAACACAGTCCTTGGAAAGAATTTTAAAAAAAATCCCAACAAGGTCGAAAATGGTTATGAAAAATACGAATTGTGGCATCCCAAAAGAGTTCTCAATTTTTTCAATAAACCCCATTACTGACCAGTCTGACCATGAACTTTTACCTCCAAATAACCAAACAAAACACAGCTAAACCATTCAAAAACAACCAGCAGACCAAATAAAACTATTCTTTTACCAATGTTGCAGCTCATATCCTTCTCACAGCAACCAAAAACTTATTCCCAACACTCAGCTAGTAGTAAATCCACTCTCACACAACAACAATCAGCTAACAAATTGCACATATTAGATTTCTACCAACGAAATTGCTCATTCCAGCGACATACTTACATATCCCCTTCCATTTCTAATCTTCAAGGTAAGAACAATCCGTACATTCAAAATCGAATTAAAACCCCAGTTCAAATCACACCAAATCAAAAGCTCAGAAACTCCACAGAAATCAGCCCCCTACCAAATTCAACAAACAAATTCTCAAAAAGTGAAAATACACACAAACTTCACGAAATTCCACCTAGAATACCTCGAATCAGAGCTCGTAAGAAACGAAACGACGATGCTGATGGCCCAAACAACACAGAGCTGAGAAAGACACCATGGATTGAGAAATCGGAGCACGGAAACGACGCCGTAGCTCTCTCCCCCTCGCGCAATCGGCCGGTCTCCTCCGTGCTTCTTCTTCTTCTCCAGTACACAGTCTCGGCCTCGGTCGACGAGGAAGCAACAATCAGTGCTTTTCCTTTTCCTTTTTTTCTCACTTTGGCTTCGCTTTTTGTTCTGTTATGGACTTTCTCTCTCCGCATTTATCAGAGGAGAGAGAAAAACAGTGAGAGAGAGGGGGGCTGATTTAAACGATTAATTCCGGCCACGTCACTTTCACTGCGGGCTCCACATGCCAGATTCTCTCTCCTCATCCTCTTTCACCTTATCTCGCACGTGCGACGGAGACTTGCTGGAGCTGGCAATCGCACGCGCGGGCTCGCGATGTTCGGGCGACACGTCATCGATACCGGTGGGGCCCTGGGTATCACGTGGGGGGAAGTGTGAAGTCTCTTAGATACTGTGTGATACTGTGATCTATGCAGTGAGTGACACAGTAGAAGAAACTGACATTTGACATGTCTTTTTTTACTTTTCACTTTTGTTCAGGCTTTCTGGTCATGTCCATGAGAAGTGGGCCTTTTGTTCAAAATCAAAACTCAGCCCAATGTCTCAAGCCCAGTATGGCTCTTGTTGGGGAAATGCAACCCAATGTAAGATTTATATTCACAACACTCCCTCTCATGTATCGTATAAACGTAAGATTTCTTTAAGATTACTCCCTCTCATATGTTGGTTTTGTCCCTTTATCACGTAAGTCATGACAGGATTGGATTTTTGCATATACTAACTGTGAATGTTTCTCAAAAACACTTCTCTTATTACATTAGTTTACAAGAATCAATTACAGATGATATTTTTTTGTCGTAAAAAACCACCGTTAGTATTCACACAAAAAATGATGTCATCATGATTTGTAGTTTAAATATTAAAGAAAGATGACCGGTTAATTTATGCCAGTCACCAGGTTTGTAGGCAAAATGAATGAACCCACAATCAATTTTTTCGAAAGAAGAGCATGACCGGCTAGCAATTTAGTAGTTTACTTTACGGACAACTTCAATTATTAACGTTGAATTATACGGCCTTTGCAATAACTTTTTTCTTGCATAATTGAAGCATTATTCTTCTCTCAAAAAATAAAACTTATGCACTATGATGAAGTATATTATGCATCATATTATTTGATGGTCTTATTTTTCTTTCCAATCATAAAGATAAAAAAATTACCTTGCAAAAAATTAATCATATTTGACAATTAAAAAAACAACATTATTAATGGAATATGACTATAACTTCTTTTTTTTGAAATAAGAATATGACTATAACTTTTGTAAACAACATTTTATATATATATTTATATACTTTGGCTTTAAAAGTCACCTAAATTTGCAATGCATATTACAAATAAATCTACGTTTGATCATCCATTTTTCAGGTAAAAACTAATATAACTCGTCCGACTTAATTAATAGAATTCATGCACAAAATCCAATAAACAAGACGAACAAATTGGGTTGCGCAGCTGCTAGTTTTGAACCAATCTATGAGCACAACTTGCCTTTAGCTGTAAATCTTGGGCTGCGATATTATTTTATTTATTCAATAATTATAAACTCATTTTCACAATTTAAACATTTATTTATCCGTAATTATATAATCCATAAGACTGATACTGACAAGCGACCGCGGTCCAAATCTAACAGCGACGACCGGTCGTTGAACAAACAAAACAGATGACGTGTCATAACCACCCATCTAAATTGAAAAAATAAGCGGCTTTTTCGGTCCACGTGGCATCCGACACCCGTCAAGTCCTGCCCAGTCAGCATCCCCTTTCTCTCGATGTCTCTTTCCTTCTTTAAATTTTCCCTTTCTTCTTCGTTTCTCCATTCATTTCATTTCCTCCGCCAACCGGACGCTAACACCGAAACGAAACGAAACCTAACCTAACTGCATTTTCCAGATTCTTGGATTTCGATTCCTTCCTCAACGCTCAATCCTTTACGTATCGATATTTCTACACACATTCTAGGAATTTGCTTTCCGTCATTGCGTTTCCATCTCCGGAAAGCTCCGTTTGGTATCGATCGTCGTCGCTTTTGTGTCTAGAAACTACCGGATCTTCCGATGGCTGATTTGTCCGACAAAGGCAGCCATAGTTCTTCTTCCGGCTCTTCCACGGATTCCGATTCCCTCTCCGTCGACCACGATGGCTCAGGTCCCTCTCGCGTTCTCTATTTTTTTTATTGTCTCTCAAATCTGGTTTATGTTAATGGAAATCTGAGATTTGCGTTGTGTTCGGTGGTCTGGGGACAGGACATGATGACCGGATGCAGTTGGCCGGGGAACTCTCCGCGGAGGCCGGAAAATTAGATTCCGAGTCCGGTGCGGTTGTGAAACCCGCTAACAAGAACCTGCACTTGCTGTCCAACTACTTACACGAAAAGTCTGATCTGAAGAAGAAGGTTTGATTTCACAATCTGTGCCTCATATTATTTTTTTGACATTTTTGAAAATTTTAATTTCAATTAGCGTGGATGTGGTTCATATATATTGCGATTTCGACTTGATTTGGGAATGTAAAATCCACAATGCGTGTTTTTTTAGCTATTAATTGAATTTCTGGGAAGATATTTGTGAGATCAGAAGAAGATTAATTTGGCATTGTGTTTTTCTTCATTTTTTTAGGCTGTAAGGTAAAAACCTTTTCATGTTAACTTTAGGAACTTTTACTTGATGATTTGTAATTTCTGACTTCATCTCGGCGTTGACTTTATGGGGGTTTCGACCCTTCTTTCTAATCATGCAGCTTAAGGTGTTGAGACAACTGGCAAGTGTCAAACATGACGGAACTGTACAGTTTGAAGTCCCAGAAGATATTAAGCCACATCAGCTTGGCTTTGAGAATGAAGAGCATAAGGCTGTCCACGATGCACACCATGTTGATGCAGGGGATATTGAAAGCCCACCTCCACTTCAGATAGTAATGCTTATTGTTGGAACAAGGGGAGATGTGCAACCATTTGTTGCCATTGGAAAACGTCTACAGGTAATTTAAGGTTTCTGATACTGATAGTCCAGTGATGAAATTAACCTATTTTAATATTCAATCCATGCGCATTTATATTTCCATTCCATGGTCGATGCTGGTGTTAGTATGCAAGCATTAGTTCTGTTTTATTTGATGGAGTTGAAAATGTAGACATGTGAACTGATCATCCAATAGTGTGTTTAATTGGAATATCTGTACTCAGAGTGGCATCTGAATGTTTTCATTTCTTTTGCTATTTTTGGGTGTTTCTATCACATGCAGAAAGTTTCTTGGCTGACTTATGTCTGGCTGGCATAGCAGAAGTAAACTTGTAAAATATATTTGAACCCAACTGGCCCCTTAAAGCTGTCACAGGATTTATTCACATCTTCAATTGTCATTTTTGTTAAACTTCAAAGTACTATGTATCACCAACTTGTTGATGGAGATGGAAAATATGATGACAGGAGGATGGCCATAGGGTTAGATTGGCAACTCATGCTAATTTTAGAGATTTCGTCCTTTCTTCCGGATTGGAGTTTTTCCCTCTAGGTGGAGACCCAAAAGTTCTTGCTGAATGTAAGTCTATTCGTACCTTATTTCTATTTTCTCTCATATATGTCTTAATCATTTTACCAGTTATGATTTTCGTTTCATTTTAAGCTGTTTTATTTCCTTCAATTGATTGAATTTGAGTTCTTCTGTCCATATATTGTTTTGTTTTGTAGCCTCTACTCTATTTCCTTATTCCACTAAAGAACTCAGATTGTTTCTGTTTATAGATGTACACTAAATTCTATTCGAACTACACATATTAACGTTGAAATAAATTGAGTCAATTTTGTACTCGATCCCATGAGATAATTTGAATAGCAGCAGTTTAAAAATGATGTTCACTGTCCTCATTATTGTTGCCTGTCTCTGCGATTCACTCCAACAATAATAAAGTGGTAATCCACTTTGCTCTAAAGACAATGTTAATGGTTTCTTTGAAATTGGTCTCTGATTGGTTCATGTTGGAATGTCAATGCACAAGATATCAGCTTGGGAGTTGTATTCAAGTTCTCATTTCATTTTTTCCCTCTTAAACTCTCCCAAGGTTGAACATTAAGCTTCATTATTGATGTCTTCTAACTGAAATATTTCTTGCAGATATGGTGAAAAATAAAGGTTTCTTGCCATCTGGACCTTCAGAAATAGCTATTCAGCGGGAACAGATAAAAGCCATCATATACTCTTTACTTCCTGCATGTACTGAACCTGATCCAAATTCTAATCTTCAATTCAAAGCAGATGCAATTATTGCCAACCCTCCAGCATATGGTTAGTACGAAAACAGTATCAAGTTAAATTTAATGAAGTTAAGATATGAATTTCTGTTTGAGGATCTAGGTTCTAGCTTTGAGCCTGGTAGGAGGAGGCTGGGTTAAGTTTCTAGTCTGAAAGAAATATATATTCATATTGTCACCCTCCTCTGGTCCTTATTGTATATTTATATTTGCTATGTAATTGTTTAACTTAAAGGTTACTTGCATTTATATACATACTTTGCACTTGGTTGCTAACATGAAAATGCTTTTCCAGGACACACACATGTTGCAGAGGCTCTGAAAGTACCAATTCATATCATTTTTACAATGCCGTGGACGTAAGTCTCTTATGTTTGGAGAGCCTTGATGATTTTAGTACTCTAATTATGTGAAAATGTCATTTATGCATTGTGCTTCTACCATATCATGTCTAAAACAGTAGCCACTTCTCGTGAACGTTGTCTGTTTTATTTCACAATTTATGTTATTCAACACACAAATTGATTTTCTTTATCAGGCCTACTAGTGAATTTCCCCATCCATTATCCCGAGTCAAGCAACCAGTTGGGTATAAAGTGAGTCCTACCTTTCATAGTCCCATTCATATTATCATATGATCTATCGAAGTTTATTATGGTCGGGATCTACTTGGTAATTTTGGAGTTGTTCTGCAGCTATCATATCAAGTTGTGGATGGAATAATTCATCTTGGAATACGAGACCTCATTCGTAGTTTTAGGAAGAAGAAGCTGAAGCTAAAACGTGTCTCATATTTAAGTGGATACTATAGCTCCCCTCTTGATGAACCTCATGGATACATATGGAGTCCTAGCCTAGTTCCAAAACCAAAAGGTATTTCGTTCGTATCATCAGTGCTATCTTAAGTTTGTTGAATGGATTTTAGGGCACGTGAAATTATTAGTGAATCACTAACAGTGCTATCAGGGTATGTACCAATATTAGATTTCTATCTTCTACACCAACCCCTAAACTCATTGGTGGGTTTTTATGTGATATTCATGATAGAAGATGATTTTTAATGCATAAGCTGCGTTGGTGCTTATGACAAGAGTAGAATTGGAGAACATTTCAGGGAATATTGATTACAAATCAAATAGTTTCTCTGTCCTTGCTCTTGCTTGTGGCATAATTTCTATCACAGAAAAAGCTCAGGCCATTGATTTAATGGATCAACCTTGTTTCTTTTAAGTAAAACTGTAAAACTAGATGCTGCTGCCACTAAAAGGATTATTCTAATCTTGTCTAGTTTTCTCTCCACTTATGCAGATTGGGGACCTAAGGTTGATGTGGTTGGATATTGTTTCCTTGATCTCGCCTCATATTATAAACCTCCAGAAGATCTTGTGAAGTGGCTAGAAAAGGGTAAAAAGCCAGTTTATATTGGTTTTGGCAGCCTTGTGAGTTTACTTCTCAAATATATTATTATTACTATTATTATGTATTATGCAATCACACGCAGTGTCTCAAATATTTGTTAACAACGGAGTCTTTGTCTGCGTTCAATTTTATTTTGAATTTCAACAGCCAGTTCAAGAACCAGGGAAAATGACAGATATCATAGTACATGCCCTGCAAATAACTGGACAAAGAGGCATTATTAACAAAGGCTGGGGTGGTCTTGGGAACTGTACGTACTTATTTATGTCTTGACCATTCACTAAAATTTCCTGAACCCTTTTATGTTATAGCAATAGATATTATACTCAAAACTTTCCTTTCTCAGCGGCAGAACCAAAGTCAGTTGTCTATACACTGGACAATGTGCCGCATGATTGGCTGTTCCTGCAGTGCTCTGCCGTGGTAAGCTTTATTATTTTGTTTCTCATGTCCAGGTTACTAAACCCAGGTTAAGAATCCTACATTTTTTTACAGGTGCATCACGGAGGTGCTGGAACAACAGCTGCTGGTCTTAAAGCTGCAGTAAATATCTCGGTCTTTGCTTGTTTTATTTCTCTGCTGTTTTCAGTAACCTAACACTAACTGCCTTCTACTTGACAGTGTCCAACAACCATTGTGCCTTTCTTTGGGGACCAGCCTTTCTGGGGAGAGAGAGTGTATGCCCGTGGTGTAGGTCCTCCGCCCATTCCAGTTGATGAGTTCTCACTTGAAAAGCTCATCTATGCAATCAAATTCATGCTAGATCCCAAGGTAGTCAGATATTTTCTTTCATTTCAGCTCTGGATATACACCTTTAACAGTTCATTGATACTAAGAGTGGACTTTCTTTTCTTGAATACAGGTGAAGGCGCACGCTGTAGAACTAGCCAATGCCATAGCAAAAGAAGATGGGGTGGAAGGAGCTGTAAAAGCTTTCTACAAGTATCTTCCTAAAAAAGAATCAAAGCTTCAACACGAACCAGCTCATGCAAGCGGATCTTCTATGGGAATACTATCGAAGTGTTTTGGTCAACATCATTAGTCTTATGTACTGCCTATATTGTATTGTAACTCTTATTAAAAACTAAGCTTAATGTACTGTCGCCTCGGTATGAAATTTATGGTTCTTGATACAATAAAATCAGTTTCATTGATGAACATAACATTTTACAATCATGATTGATTTGATAAAGTTGACAGTGTAAAGTATAGTTGAAGAATTAGGAACGAGCAGGTGAAACTTCACCTTTCTGACCAAGCAGTTCCTCTGCAGATCCATCCAGCTTCAAAATTGGTGTCTCCAACGGTTTGATCCGCCGTTTCACCGCCATGTTCAGCCCTTCTGTTGTGTGGATTGTTGCTCCTGTAGTCATCTTAACCTGCAATCAAACACATTTGCTTCATAGTAAAACTTCTGATGAATAGTAGGTTCCCTCTACATTTGAAGATTATGTATGAAAACTTACAGGAGGTGCCCCGAGAGCCATTTGGAAATCAAATCTTCGAACGAGCATTGCAGTTGCTACTATAGTCTGCAAACCGAATACAGATATGACGAACATGCAAAGATAGACGCTAACACGGGTTAGGAGGCCTAAAGTCCTACACTTTGACGGATAGTTGGTAAAATTACCTCAAAGGAGGCAAACATATCTCCCACACATTTCCGGGGTCCTCCCCCAAAGGGCAAGTACCTGAAATACAGAGAAAGTCATGATATAGGGTACTCCTGATATGAAGAAAACATCTACTGATTCAACAAGACAAATTCAAAATCATTGTCACGTACGAAAAGTTTTGATTTGTTTCATTTGGATTTGGCCCGTCCAAAGGCCATCTTTCGGGATTGAACTTGTCTGCATCGTCCCAATGATGTGGACTTCGATGCAAGTTCCAAAGAGAAATAAAAATGTCTTCACCCCTGTCGGTCAAATACATAGCATCAGTTACTGTAGATTAAGACCGGGGGTTGACTTGTGTGATTTAATTGTCACCTTTTTATTGGATACTTCCCAAGCATGTCATCACCAATAGAACGGCGAATCAAGACTGGGGGTTGTGGGTAGAGCCTCAAGGACTGAAAAATTAGGAGAAGGTAAAAAAAAACATAATTGATCTGAAAAAAGCTCACAGGAAGAAGCAGCATAATGCATCTTCTTACTTCGTTAATCACTCGAGTTGTATACTTCAGTTTCTTCATGTCTTCAATGGTTGGAAACCGATCCCCAAGAACGGAATCAACCTAAGAACAATGGTGAAATTAATAAGATTAACCAAACATTAAAAATCAAAATACATCCACATTCTAGTGATCTATGATTAATATTTCAGATGTTACCTCGGCTTGAAGCTTGGCCATGACACTAGGTTCCTGAGAGAGAAGGTAAAAGGTCCATGTCAGCACTGCAGCAGAAGTCTCATGCCCAGCTATAAGCATTGTCATCAAGTCATCACGGAGTTGCTTACTCGAAACCTACAGATAGGAGAGGCCTTTCAGTCATTTGAACTATCAATATACAGATTCGGTGAGTTGACAATGACATCATATCCTACATCATCTCCTGATGCCAAAAGAAAATGGAGAATGCTAGGATCTTGTTCATTCATGTACTCCTCGTGAAACTGCAATTCTTCTTCTTGCTCTACCATCCTCTGCAACGCATATAGATAAATATAAGTCAGCCCCAAATCCAATTAAGCAAAGAAGTCAAGTTTTTGTGTCCAAGGAGACAACTTCACCTTGCATATTGCAATCAGATCATCGAGTGTATCATTGATCAACTTGAGGGCTGAAGAAACCTTTCTCTGCCTCGGTGAAATGTCTTTCCAAATTGGGATCTCCCAGATTGGGATCGGTGCAACACTTCTATCTTCTGCTTCTCTCAGGACCGTATAAACAGCCTATTACAATTTCAGTCATGATATCAAGAAGCCAAGTTCAAATATTTGAGATGCATAAGGAAAGTGAACAAAGATACATACCTCAACAATTCCGGTGTCATTTGATAATGAATCGAAATCATAATTAAATACCGCCTTTCCAATGACATCTAAGGTCAAACGGGAGAAAAGTGACTCCATTTCTACATCTTCTTGATCTGTTGCAGCAGTATCAAGCTTTTGGCAAAGCCTATCTGTAGCTTGTCCAAACAGGTTGATCATAGCTGCAACATACTACAAATGAAAATGAAGTATATCAACAAAACATGAATGAAGATCCTTTCTCACTCGCTTACTAGCTTGATCTAAGAAAAATTGAAAAGATCAAAATGTCAAATACAAGAAATGAAACCACTGGATATATATACTCTTTGGCCATAAACTTCATAGCTAAAGCTTTTAGGTAGGAACAAGTTCAGCGGTTACCTTTTGATGCAGTGCTGGTACAATAGCGCGTCGTCGAACACGCCATATTTCGCCATCAGCTGGTATAAGTCCCTTCCCCATAACAAATTCTAGAATTTCTGCCAAGATTCCCTGCACACCAAGGAGTTAAAAGAACATAATCAAGTACTTGATGCACACAAAAATTAACTTAGAAAATAAATAAAATGAGAGCAAGGGCTTAATGGTTTACCTTTGAATAACCTTTTGAGTTGTCCCTCAATATGTGTTTGGCAATAACAGGATCAGAAACGATCAAGAAAGACTGGAAGAAAATTTAATTGAATAAACATCATAATGACCTCGCTCCAAAAACATGCATTGTTTCAAATATTAGGTTGTACAAGAGGATTGAATCAAACCTTTGGACCAAATGTGAGCCGGAAAATTCCACCATATGTGAGGTAAAGCTCATACAAGGGGATGAAAAAGGGTTCATTTCGGATAGAATTAATTGAACCTTTTGCCTCGGGAATCTTTGGAGTCTGTTCACCACCATCGATCCACTTAAATATTTGGTCCAGAGTCTCACTAGGAACACCCAAATTCACCAAACCTTTCTCTAATAAACCTGGGAAACTATTTTCAAAACCAAAAGAAAAATAGACAGAAATGAGAATACCAAATTTAGAATTCAAAACATGCATGCATGTAAACATTGAATCACAAACATTAAGAACATCAGCGAATAAAAGTTAGTTGCATATACTTATCCCCATTCCCCGCCACAGATCATATGATGTTTACATCCTTACTTCTAACAGAACCTCTTAACCACAATTGCATTTTGAAGTGAAATCACACCCACCCGACTTTTTGATTGAGCAAATTTCAGTCTGATAAAACTCAAAAGGTCTTCTTTTTAAGGAATTTTATGCATGCCCAAATAATCTTAATACAATGTTGTGCAACACAAAATCAGCCTACCTTAGAATGTATCTCTCACAAAACCCCTATCTTATTAGTCACCATTTCAGCATACCCAGATGAATATTTTACATTATTAACCAAAAATAAATAAATACCCAGAACGCTCCACAGTGAATTCCCCAGAAGCAATTCTTGCAGACAACTCAGCTCGCCGTTTCTCCTCCACGCTCTTGACGCCATTATCGACTGGCTCAGTCCCTCTCCCATTTGAAGACGAGCACCTAACCCCCAGAAATTTAGAACCTGTTCCTGAAAAACGAAACACACAGAAAAGTCAAAGTTGGAAACTTTACCAAGAAACAGACCATCCGGAAGCGAAATCAGCTGGACCCACCATAGCGAACGGCGGCTGGGGACGAAGAAGATGGAAATGAGGAAGAGGGTCTGAATTTGGGGGTGTGGAGATTGGCTCTGTAGCAAGGGGGGACTTGGAGGAGAGAGAAAGTGGCAGCCATGGCAGAAGCTGGACCACACCTTGATGAACACAATTAAGCTTGTTCCTAATTCAGACCATGTAGGAGAGAGAGAGGTGATAATGAATGAATGTATGTCTTATAACATGGGGTGGAATCTTTTTCAGGTACAGAGGAACTGCAATATCTGAAGATACTACCCAACAAGACTACAAGACTGCCTCTTTTTTATGGTGAACAATTATTTATTTATTTTCATTTTTATTTTTATTTTGGGACTTATCTAAGATAATCTTCTAATTCATAATTTGGGCAAAATGAGTAATTTGAAAAGGTACGTCTAATTTTTTTTTTAATTTGAAATTTTGGACAGTTAGGAGGAATGGAGCAAGATGAATTGTATTTTGTTGGAGATCGATGTCAGACATGAGCATGACAACAGAAATCAGGGAGGGATCGGGGAATACATAAGTACATACAATTTATCATCTAGAAGAATATTTTTTTTCTCTCACTTCTAAAAATAAATTTGTGAGATGGATACATAACATATATTTATAGTAGGGTTTTGGTAAAAAAAATTATTGTACATGTGAAAAATATATATACAAAATTAAAGCTTTGATTCAATTTACACCAAGAAAAATTGCAATAGCTATAGTTTTGTTTAGAAGTGTCACACATATTTTATATATCAACTATGAAGATATACATTTAAACTATTGAACATAAAAGGTAATAATTGTAATATTACAGACTCCAAACTTTGTGAAAATAACTATTCCTGCAGTCAGCTTTGAATGAGCATGTCGAGCGAAACCCCGCGACTCAAGGCCCGTAGGCGGATCTCGACGTATCCGGATTATTGAAGACAAACAGCGCACCAGGACCCACACATGGGATAACCCAAGACAACTAAACACTTACAAATCACAAATAACTCCTTTCATTGTCCTCACCAGGATTTGAACCCGGTGACTAAAAGAACAAATAACTCTTTTAACCACTGGGCTAACCCTGATGAGTTGCAATAGCAATAGTTAAACTATGTGGAAAGTAGATATGTGTATTTTTCTTCTTATTAATAAAGTCCCTTGAAAATAAGATGTTGGAGTATAACCTCGTATTTTTAAATATAGTTCGAGACGGATATTAAAAGAAAAGATTGTGGACCTTATCGGAATCAAGACCATATGTGTTTCTTTTCTCAATTTCTTGATGATACGATTCATTCAAAATAACTCTACAATACATGTCACACAAAAATACTAATGACTTTAATGAACAAGTTCATCTCAATTTGGCATCTCCTCGGTAGGGATTATTGTGAAATGTCTTGAAATACAAAAAATGTTCCTCCTTCTCCAAGAAACTTCTCAAACCCTCCCAAGCAATCTAACTCAGTTCTCCTCCCTTTCAATGGCCTGTTATTGAGTAGATGAAGAAATCAATACAAACCCAGATTCACATTGTCAAGTTCAAGATAGATTGATAATTACCACTTCCAGATGTTCTTGAGAGGAACAATCTCAGATGTGGATCCACAGGCAAACCCATTGTTTCATACCTTGGATCATAGGCCAAGTATTCCCGATAGCTAGCAATGTTCACAGACGTTTCATCAGATCAATTCACACAGAACAAAGTTATTGTAAACAACGTTGTATATATACCTTGGATTTGGAGTAATGGCACTGTTCAAGATCTGCCTGGGGCTGCCAATATGGCTTCCAGAAACATTTGGTGTCCCGGACATGTCCTTCATCAGCTGCTTCCCCTACATTCGAGTTTAGTATGATGATGCAACATTCAGAATTGGCATGATTGAGAGCATGGCTGAGATAAAAAATTACCATTGACGATGATCCTACTTCAAACTTACGCACATTCAGCATTGTGTTTCTGTGCATCCCTTGCTGCATATTATTTGAAAGCTTGCATATAATCAAACGGGGCACTTATTTTGTAACTCAAACTCGGTTGGGAACGAGCAATACTATACAGTTTGGGTTTACAAAGAACATACCATATTGTATCCATCCTGATAAGAGAATCCTTGGAACTGATAATCTTGTGTCCTAAAACGAGCAAGTTTGTCATTAGTATAGCAATCTCAGATTTGTTTTCTTTCAGTTTGAAAAATACTTCAGCAATATGTGTACACATGATTAATAGTTACAAAAGCATACATAGATATGAATGTTTCAATACATACCCTAGTGCAGATGGAGAATCAAACACAGTCCTCGGGTCGGTCTGAAGGTACCTGGGAGGCCTAGCATATGGAGATTGAGACATAAAATCTCTCAGTGCCGGCTCTGAGCCAGGATTAGGCATCATCTCCATCATTGGAGGCCTAATGACATTTTATAACAATTCAGTATACTCAACTTTAACTGATGCTCAACTTTATAGGACAAAAGTGAACTTACTGAAAAATGTAGTCATGTTCATAGGGGTTAACATTATGCTGATTTTGATTGATATTGCTTGGCTTCGTGTCCTCCCCCTGGAGTGCACCAGTTTGCATCCAGAATGGCTCCGCCATCTGGTCATGATTTGATCAGATTCATAACTAATCATATTCACAGTATAAAGATACATTTTTTCATATTGTACATCCTATGAAAAAATGTTGAGAATTATGCAGAACTGATATGTGTATGCAGAACTTTATGCAGATGAACTTGTGATGATAAATACAGTTGCACATAATTGAGGACTGAAGTGAAGAAAAACATACAGGCAAAGTTGGAGAAACTGGAGACTCTGATATGGAATGAGGAGCAAGAAATTGTAGAGGAGGTTGTAGCAGGAGAGCTCTGGAATGTCACACTGATCAGCTTAAGAAGATAATAAGATTTCAATCCGAAAAGGAATATGATATATGAAGATTATAGACAGAAAGAAAGAAAGAAAAAAGGAATGGCACGAATTTAGGTGTATTAATAAGGAAATAAATCCCACAAACTGATATGGAAACAAAATAGTTTTTACCAGTCATTAAGCTCTAACTGGTAGTATTTTTATCCCTAGGTAAGAGTTGAATATCCAAAAGGCCTTAAATAAAATAAGATAAGTCAACTAAACAAGATAATATGTACCACATATGACATGATTTTGTGTATACATTAAACAAAATGGAAATAAATAACTCATCTTATATGGTTGACCTTATATCAGCCTGATCTTTTTGTATCTCCTCTTTCAGCCAAGAATTTTCCGCCTTGAGGGACTAAAGACAACAAAAATTAGATCTCATTAGTTACTGATGTAGCAAACAAGTTCATGAATGATATCAAGACAAGGAAGAAAATTATGTATTTACCAAAACACTGAAACCCACATCACACAGCACAGATATCTCCAAGGCCTTCTTTAATGAGTCTTCAGACCCACATTGGCACAGCTCATTAGTGTTTCATTCACTGAACTTTAAAAGTAAACCAGCTTCTTAGCAATCTCTTCATCTTTGCAAATTGCTGTCGTGGTAAAGCAATTAAAAGTTATAGCATTTTCCAGCTGTGGCTCTTTCAATGAGTAGGATGGATTTTCCTTTCCTTTTAACCTTATCAACAGGATTAAATCAATGTACATGTATGATACACAAATATTTACATATCTGCAGTGCAACTTATTTGAATCATGCTTTTCCTGAATCCTGATTTACATAATGCATCAATTTTAGGAAAGTCTTAATTAAATGGAATCAAAATAAAGTTGAGACCAAATCACATCTCATTCACGAGAAACAAGATCACTACCAAGCTATTAAAGAACACAAAAAGATAAATATGGATCTTCAACAGACCAAACAAAAGACCAACTTCATTTCCAACAACACAATACCTCTGAACTTTCAGAAACAACTAGCCACACTAAGGTAGCAGGTCATTACAGTATGGAACACTCCTAATATGGCTAACAATGCAACAGCAAGTGGTAAACATTAAACCAGAAGATAAACTACCTAAGAGCGAACAAAACCCTCCTTATTTTCCACACCAAGTCACAAGTATTTTGATCCAGTGTTCATTGGCAGAGAGGGTTTCCAAGTTGCAAAGCTATGATCTTAATGAAGAAAAGCGTAGAGAAGCAGCAGCACATTACTACGTCCTACATTTTTAGCTTTAGGTGTGGTCAGATGCAGCCTTCTTCCATAGATTGATCCAATCCGTCATGGCCTCAGAAGCACGAGCATATATGTTTGATGATCCCAGCTGATCCTTCACTGCTTTTGCTATCTCAGCTACACAAGCCTCTGCAGTAGTTGCTGTTGGAGACAACTTCACTGACTGAAAGAAAGGCAGCACTTCTTCCATCAGCTTCATCCCTTCCCATTCTTTCTGCAAGCTCGCCACTGCATCACCTCCTTCTTTTCTCCACACATAAGGCAAACCGGTCTTCACTCCAAGATTTAGGTGATCACATATGAGCTTAACACACATTCCACACCATATGTCCTCCATTGTTTCCCACCTCAACTTTCCTTCCCCACCCAACCTCAAAGCAGGGAATAAAGTAGGCCCCAGAAGCTCCCGTTCAAAAGCAAAATTAATTCCACTGATCGGCATCATGGCCCTTGTTGGAATAGTTAAAACAGCATCAACATATTTAGTGTTTCTCCTTTCTGGCTTTAAGGCCAATGTGGGTGCATCTAAGTCTGCAAAGTGGAGCCAGAGTCCACATGACAAAGCACAGTGAACCCCATTCCTGAGACTGAATGGGTACCCACGAACAAAATCTGCTCCATCACGAAACGGGTCATAGAGGGTATTAAAGAAATAAGGAGTTGCTGGAGTTGTAAGGTTGGTCATATGCTGAGCCACAACATCCACTAAATAGCCCTTATTGTCCTTCGCCGGAATGCAGTCATCATCAATAGAAACTATGTATTTTTTCTTGGACATAAGATACCCAAAATAGCGGGATGCAAAACCAGCAAACATATCAGCGCTAGAGCTTCCCACAAACCGTTCAATATCAGCAGCAGTGTATACAGTAATGTCAAAGCCTCCTGGTATGAGGAGGTCCTCATAAAGACCAGGGTCTTTGACAACGATCAGGTGGTACCGAGTGAAAAATGGTCTCCATGATAATAAGAATGATGTAAGGTCAGGATGGAGTGCCCCAATCACAATGTCTATATCACTGTCCGGGATGTTTGCTATAGACATTTTGGCAGAAACTAAAACTTGTTTCACCTCCTATGAGTTGCTACTGTTTTTGGCTCGAGATGATGTGAGTGTTCTCGAACGTTTTCAAGAATCTCGGTTAGAACTTCTCACAGCATCCTGTTAACAGGGATATAGAAGGAACCAATTGTTATGGTTTCATCTGAAAGCTTTTATTAGGAAGTACAAGGATGAGACTGGAAATTCATATGAATGACTTACTGGTAGGAAGAACCCAGGTAAGCACATGCTGAGTGTTTGGGATGACTGCAAGCATTTCATCATTCCCACTTGCCACAAAGAGTTGGAAAATCTTCTCGGTAAGTTTTATGGCATCAGAGTTCTCTGCATATCATAAAAAATGAGATTACTACAAAAATAACAAGAATATTTGGAATGATAAATACATGTAGAAAAGATAACAGAATGAAAATGATTTAGGGGAAGGGAAATTCGATATTTTGATTCTGATATATCCTGTATTTGCAAACCAGGTACGTTTCCTTAGTCCAGCTAAATCTCAATTTCAAATCATTTGGAAAAGTTGAATGAATTCTAACTTTTGGTAGCTAGAGTGCTAGACTACAACCACAAGATGGACTCAGCATACCACAACACAGAACAAATTGCTGACTACTCTATTTGGCTTTGTGGCAGATCAAGTGAACCAAGCTCAAAATTCAGCTGGCACATTGCAGCATCAGCAGTTTTAATTGTGTATTTAATACATTTCAAGATAACTCTATCATCTTGGGGGAGTGAATTGTAGATTTTCTGTTTTCATTCATGGATTATGTTCCCAAATCCAAAATCATAATTGAAGAAATGACATAATATCTTAGATTCAATTCAACGAATATGATACTTATCAAGGGAGGAAAACAATTAACAAAGCTCGATATACTTTATGCGTGAATTTTCAATTGGAAACATACAAACTACCATGCAAAAACCATCAAGAACTTCAATAAGAACGACAGGGAATCCATAGCCACACACGCACACATGTGATAACAAGAACTGAAAAATGACAGTAATTGTTTCAAACAGATCCAAAAGAGGAGAAGCATCAAGTTCTTTTTCTTGCAATATGTCACATTAGGCCTTCAAAAGACGCTACCCGGACTTGCCTACATATTTTCAACTTGAAAGCACCATGATTTATACAATAATGATGCAGCTATAACAAAGAAATAGATTTAGCAATCAAGATCAACAAGAGAACATGCATTTCAGAAATGGCCACTTAACAAGTAAAGTAAGACCGGTTGCTGCATAAACTAAATGGGCCTATATGGATTTTTCCACAGACCCGATTCCATGTAGAAATTGCCCATTACACCATCATCACCTGCCCCCAAAATTTATTACCAATCATGCTCACACAAAACTGGTCAGACCCATTTCAGAAATCGCAAAAATATGCCTACCCATGATCTAAAAAATGGAGAAAAAACTAAGAGATCAAATAGAAATGGACGAGAACACGAAATAGTACAGATTGATATAAATGGGTACCAGAAAGGGGTCAAGTAGAATATGATCAGAGACAATGGCAGAGAGATCGTGAATGGAGGAGAAATGCAGAACAGATTCGTCGATTTAAGGGAGAGCAGCAAAGGTGGAGGTCCGATTCATTCATATATACGAAAACAGAAACGTATAAATCGGCACAAATCACACACACTCTGCGATGGAGGAGAGGACTGACTGGTCACTTGATGCTTCGCATTTTCAGTATCCTTCCTTCGCCGCTAAATTCTCCGCTTTCACTCCTTTTTATTTTTTGAATACTTAAATATAATAATAAATAAAACATAATTAAAAATACAAAAAAATATACATACCTAAATAACTTAAATGAAACATAATTAAAAATACATTTGATGTATAATTCTAAACTTATTCTACTTTTCCACCTCTTCTTACAACTTAAAAATTTATTATTTTAATATACTAATAGTTTTAGGTTTTATTATGGGGGAAGGAATAAGTTATTGTCCGGACATCTCCATGTAAATTGGAGAGTTAATTGAAGCTATTGAAGTTCGGGGGTACTCTAGTAGATTATTGGACGGGTGAAGTGAACATATGTGCAGGGGCGGATTCAGGAATCTAATTCAGGGAGGGTATGCCGAATGTAGAGTAAAAAAACGATAAGAAATATATAAGTATTATATGATCAAATATACTAATATTTTAAGTTACAACCTAAAAAACCTTGATCCAACTCTAGTCTAAATGTAATTGCATTCTCCTTCTATTCATACCTTGAAACGCTTAATAATATCCAAATCATCGAT
>JAYMSU010000007.1:0-29230 GCA_036897765.1 Erodium chrysanthum | reverse complement strand
TCACATGGCTGTTCTGAAAACATGTTCGAAACGCAAATCGGGTTCAGACTCCGAACCCATTCCAACTCTTCTGGCGGTGAAATCGGCGAGCGAGGCTTTCAATCTGGTCTCCGAGGAACAGATCCTCGGAAACCTCCGAGGATGTCCCAACATTATCCGGTGCTACGGAACCAGCGTCACTCTCGACAAAAACGGAGACCCGATCTTCAATCTGTTTCTCGAGTACGCTTCCGCCGGTACTCTGCTCGATCATGTCCGGCAGATCAACGGCGGGAGGGGGTTGCCGGAGTCGGTGGTCCGGCTGCACGCGAGGTCGGTGCTTCTGGGTCTTCAGTACATTCACTATTCAGGCTATGTGCACTGCGATTTGAAGCCCGAGAACATCTTGCTCTTTCCCAAATCTGGGGACATGGTGGCCAAGATCGGTGATTTTGGGTTGGCCAAGGAGAGGTGGAAGAGGACACCGGTGAGGGGCACGACGATGTATGTGGCGCCGGAGTCTTATAATCACGGGTATCAGGAGGCTCCGGCGGATATTTGGGCTTTCGGGTGCACTGTGCTGGAATTGTTCACCGGTAAGCGCCCGTGGGAGGAGGAGCGGGAAGTGTGGTGGACGAATCAGGATTTGAGAAATCACATTGCGTACACCGGAGATGTGCCGGCAATCCCGAGTTGGTTGTCGCCGATGGCTACAGATTTCTTGGAGCATTGCCTTGTGAGGCTCCCGTATGAGAGATGGACGGCGGAGGATCTCCTGAACCACCCGTTTGTTGCTGACCTGGACGCCGGAAAGCCAACAGCTAGGGTTGAGGAGAAAGTGCTGTCGCCGGAATATTCCGTTTGTGAAGCTGCAGCCAAACGGCGGCGACCCTGCTCTGAGGTCAGAGATGTCATCGTCATCTCTTCAGATTAGGATTCTTAGCTTTGATGTACACAAAAAATGTTAACAACTCCATCCTCATTCACTCATTAATTCCTTTCCTTGACAAATAGTTAGGAATGCATCAGTTTATTCATTTTTTATGAACAAGTTACAGTTTTGATATCTGAACCCAATTATTGTCACTGAGTTTGTACATATGAATATATGATTATTTCATGATATAATAAAAGCAATGACATGTAAGTATGTATGTTTCATCAACAATTGATTATCAATTCCGAAAGGTCTGCAAATTTACATTCACATCCAAATCTCAATTCATTGCAACCAAAATAGGTCAGTAATAGTGGTAGAATCCAGTACTAGCAATCAGACCAAAATCATATGACCTATTCAAATTCCCAAGGGTACAACTCGAAGAATATTGGTTCTATATGTTCTTCTCTTCATAGAGTGAGCCTATCAAAAATTTACAGCTTAAGGGTTAATCAACAAAAGTAAAAAGGTTTGTGACACTACTAAACCTTTTCATTTTGTAGCCATCCTTGAAAGCACTACTTTGGGTGAATGCAAAATGTACAGTTCCTTGAAGCAATGTGTGGAAGATGCTCTTTATGATACGTTATCTCCCACAAAAGAGAAAACCCTTTTCTTAAACCCTCGAGCTAAGTCAACAACTTCAAATTCCCTTATTTTTCGGGTCATGCTGTCTTGCTGACCAAGTCTATTATTCTCTCTCCATGACAACCTGCTTGCAATGTTGATAGTCAGACTGGCCATGTCTCTGCCCTTTGTTAATTCCCTCATGACAGTAACCGAGTGTGCCGGGCTTGACACGAGTCTGTTCAGCAAAATCAAAGCCTCCCTCATCAGCAAGGTCCTGCAAATGAAGTGATGTTTAGAATCAAATGATGGGAGAGAAATGATCCAGGAAAAAATTGAGGATGTGACTTCCTGGGAGTGCTCATACTCAGACACTCCTTGCATATCATTACCTCTCCTTGGAAACTTCTGGTGGTATAGGAGATGCTGATACTGCCTCTGCATCAATTTCAGATACTATGACTTGGAGAATTAGCATAAGAAAGTTGACCCCTCTGGATAATTTGTATCCCAACAGTATTTCAAGGCCGGATCTCCCAGACGAGGATAAGAATGCAAGCACGTTAATTGCATTTCTTCGAAGTCTCAAGTCCTGCATGCATATTCATGTGGAATTGTAAAGAAGATGCCATAGTTGTTCAGAACTCCAAAACGACGAGATAAATATCTTTATTTAAGTCAAGTTTATCCACATTGTATGTAATGTCTAAATCATGAATTTTAGAAAATTATGACTCTTACATATATGTAAAGGAGAATTGATGCACTGAACTAATAAATAAATTGGGGAAAAGAATTCTCACAAATAAAAAAGGCCATGTCTACCTCAATACCAATTCCACAGTTAGCAAGGCAGTCTGCCAAACCTTCAAGAGTCATACCAAATCCTTGAACAGAAGCATTTCCAGCACCAGTATCCCCGTCCCCTTTACAACCAGAGCAGAAAATGGCCAATATTTTTGGACCTTCAGTTCAGCAGAAAACCAAAATGTGTTAGTAAGAACAGTGCATGAATGGATAGTTCAAATAAAACACAAAACTCAGGGTCCACAATTAGGGTGAGAAAGAAGCTATTGATCTCAGCTTCAACAAACTAGAACACATTAAGGCTCTGCTTTGGTAATGTGTAACAATCTTAGCAATTATAGTTAATATGCGTGCTTTTACAGTATATTTTACCTACTTCGGTTTAGAGTGTTATTTAATATATTTCCCTCAGTTATGCTTCAAAGGTTTTTGTATTTTATAGGTTCGGTCTATGAAAATCCATACCTTCTCGTGACATCCAAAATTTTCTGTTGGAAAACATACCATGCTATTTACTTCCCATTAATCATGATGAAAATTAAAAAGCAAATTTTGATCCTACTATAAGTGGAAATAAATATTTCTGAAAGATCATTACAGAACAAGAGCAAGCTAGTTAAATAATTCGAAAGCAAAAATATGAGATCAAAATAATAGAAATATAAGTAACCAATTACAAGCAATTGGATAAAGTAGAAAGAAGGGGGGAAAGTCCACATGATTATCAGCACAGTAGCAATGAAGAAGAAACAAATTGTGTGAACTTACAATTTAATAACAGGTAGATAAGTTGCATGGCTTTGTTTTGAACAGGTGTGCCAGATTTCTTTTTCAGGAGAAGTGAAACACTCTCAAATACCAGTGTCTGCCCAAACCTGTCACAGGCATAATTTTATGATGTATGGGAAGGAATAAGCAAAAAAACATAGAACAGTGGAAGTGACAGTGACAGTACAGAACTTACTTCTCTCTTTCCATATAGGCATTACTTGTCATTATAATCAAATTCATTATAGTGACAGCCTCCACTCTTATACACTCTTCCTTCTTCATTGCAATTTGCCGCATCACTTCAAAAAGAGAAAGCCAATCAACACAAGAAACTGACATAGCGGTACCGTGATTATGGCAGCTCTTGCCTAGAACTTCAGCGTCAGGAAATCCAAGCCCAAGTGGACTATGGCCAGCGGGGGATGTTTTATCCCTGTTCATAGGAAAAGGCCTTCTACATGTTGCTCCTTCAGGTCCACTAAGATCCAGCATACTGTTCCCAGAGTGAAGCCCCTCGATCAAGACATTGTCCCTGAGTAGAGTGCACTGGAAAGATCAAATCAAAGTTCATAAGCACGCAACCATACGTAATACATAGACCCACCAAAAAACTTAATTTTTTTAGGGTAGATAGGAAGATAACTCAAAATTAATACAGATGGCCACACGTCTTGAGTCTTAAAAATGATAATTATTTGTAATTCACAATATCATTGTTTTAAAGTGTAGGAAAAAGTTGAAAATAAATCATTTCATCATAATGGTTCATAGTAACCAATGAAAATGAACTAGCATAAAACAGGAATTACAGGACCACTCATCACCATATATGAAGTGCAAACTTAAGCCTAAAAGATTTAAAGGGACTAAAAGTTGAGCCAGTTCAAGTTATATACCTTCCTTCAGGTTTCCTTTGGAAACTCAAAAAGTGTTTCAGAAACCCATGTAGCACACGTAAAGATCTATGAGCAATGACAGTCTGCATAAAAAAATAAAGATGTTTTTCAATTTATGGGAAGAACAAGCTACTAGAAGTAAAATTAGGCAGAACAAGTAAGTGCAGAGTTTATCAGGTAAGAAAAACAAGTAAAGTTGGGTAAAAAAGAGAGAGAGAGAGAGAGAGAAAGAAAGAACAGAAGTGCAGTGTTTATTATCTTCAACAAGTAAAGTCACATGGCCTTGATAGTAAGGTGCTTTAGACAGTAACCTCAACCCCAATAGTAAATTTGCATTAGGCATGATGTCTGTCATCTGAGATCTAGTTCAATTATTTACCACCCATCTTTTAAAAAATTGTAAGTGAAAATTGAAAAGACCAAAATTATGCTATTAAGGTGTCTATCAAAGCATGCAAGCTATAACAAATGGTCATCACATACAATAAATGCCAACAAGAGTATAACTATATGCTAATTTTAAAATATATATTCATTTGATTTTGTAATGATAGCCAGTGAAAAGGTTTTAACAATTGCCATCCCTTGTGCTTGTCAAAATCTAGAATTGTTGTATGAAAAGATACAGTGAGAGAGCTAATCAAAATAATCAAGACTGCTCAGATAAGAAAACAACATAAAGTTATGAAGCAGTTCAAATAAGATGTCTGACAGAACTTACACTCTCAAGTCTACAGAGATCGAGTAATGGTTCAAGTAAAGCTTCCAGTCGTGCCATTCCATTACTGATCTGCAACACAGAAATTCATAACGCAATTAAGCAAGTACACATGGATTAGCATGTCCACAATGTATCAGGAATTTGCATGTGCATGACATAGATAGTAAGCGCTAAATGTAGTATTGTACTTAACAATAAACATGAACTTGTTTGTATATGTACTTTAGGATTATGAAGTTCAGTTGCATAAGGCTTGGCTGGTACCATCTTGAAGAAAAAATATTATCTATAGTATTATACTTATTAACCATACACACTAAACATTTGCAGCACCTAACATAAAAGACAGGTGCATAAATGAAAAGGTGGCTTCATTTTTTTCTTAAAATAATTATAGGAAGTCAGAAGCAAACTAAGAATGAGAAACCTAAACAAAATATTGCAAATGTACCACAAAAAGAGGCTCTAGAAATACCTTTGTCAACACACAGTAGAGACGAGATACTTTTTCAGCTTCAGATGTACTGACAGAGGGAATATCATGTGGCAAAACTAAATC
Source organism: Erodium chrysanthum (assembly GCA_036897765.1). Taxonomy (NCBI): domain Eukaryota; kingdom Viridiplantae; phylum Streptophyta; class Magnoliopsida; order Geraniales; family Geraniaceae; genus Erodium; species Erodium chrysanthum. The sequence goes on along the minus strand of JAYMSU010000007.1, from coordinate 23,990 downwards.
ACGATGACGGCCACCACTCGGCTGAGGGTTCAATGCTAATTTGGAGGTTGTATTACTACTAAGGCATGCAAAAAGGACATGAAAATCTGTTGGACAAGCTGCAAACAGCTTTGAAATCAGATTTCTTCCCATGTCTTGATCACCTGAAGACCTCCAAATGGTTAGCAACTTCTTGGAAAGCTCATGACTCACAGGAACATCATCATTCAAGGCTGAGTTAGAACATTCATCAGCATTCTCCGTCTGAACTCCAACAGCTTTACTGGTTGATGTAGCTAACAGAAAATGACAAGTACCGAACATGTCAAACAAAGAAAAGAGAGTAACATAATAGTAACACGTCTGAAAAGCAAATAGATTCATACTTAATCCTATCTCACCAGTATTAATCCTAGAGACAAGCTGAGCATCAGCACTTTTTGCCTTTTGCAATCTTTGATTTGAGTGCTCATCAGCCTCCTTTTCTTCATTTGCAGAATATACAGATCTCAACCGGTTCTCTTTCTTGTCTCTTTCCTTCCTGAGTTCAAAGCACTCTTGCTCCTGAAAGTTTATAATAGTACATTATACGCAAAAACTTCCATAGGTGATACAGCTTTTGAGATGGTTATGTTACAAGTAGAAATGTATGAAACAAACATCAGGTGGATTTAGAATCAGGTAAACATAAATTGGAACAGCCATTATCAATGCATACATAACATTTAATACTTCTGGAATGAGCATGAAAAAAGTGCAAGGCAGCAAGAGTAAGCATACCAGGCCAAGTACTATAATGCAACTAAATTAACATTCAATCATTTCATAATCCAAACCCAAGTGGATAGAGTATAGATAAATGCAGCAATACAGTAGCTCTGTAGATGAACAAAATAAACATACCAGGCCAGAGAGCTGCTTTCTGACATGCTCCAGTTGCCCCTGTCATGTATCAATCATCTAATTGTCAGAATCCTTATCTCAAGCCCTAAAACAAATAAATCATTCACAAAAAAACTTGTTTCATATTTTTCATCATGACATTCTTAACACTGTTCTTGATACTTCCTTGTTTGAATAATTTTTCAAATCAAGGTTTTGTCACAAGAAAAGTACCAAAACCCTCACCTGATGTGAAAAGATTTTCCACATTTTCCTAGAAACCAAACAAAGAGGAAAGTAAAAACCGAAAACCTAACCTTCAAGCGTTCCATTTCAAGCTCCTGGTCGGAGGGGCCGGAAGAAGAAACGGAGTCGGAATTGGAAATGCCATTGTAGGATCGACTCAAAGGGGCGTTATTAGGAGTTCTCTGAGTCAGCTCACGCGGCGGCGAGTAGCTGATGTCCACGACATTGCCGTGAGGACGCGGCGGCGCCGGGAAGTGAGAGAGAGCCGGTGGTGGTTGGTGAAGGTTATCGTACTGAGTAGAGACAGCTCGCTCTTCGATTTGGATGAGTTGGTCCAGGAAATCTGCGTCCCATTCTCCGAAAAGATCATCGCGTTCCAATTGCAGAGCCAATTTACGTGTTCAGTGAGAGATCGGAGAAGCACTAGAGTGAACCGAACCACCGGAGAGAAGGGGCAACTGGTTCTTCCAACTGGCTTATAAAGACCACTCAGAGACTGTTGCAGAGACGCAACTCGAGCGAGTTGAATCAGTGAGTTCTCTGGGTTTATGTCCGGTTGCAACCGTTCAATTCGTACAACCATGTCGCATTGGATTGGACTCACCGCCGTTACAAGCCAATCCAAGCCCGACTGCGCTAACGTTTCACGAGCCCAGCCCATTACAGGCCCATTTAACTTTTTATCTTACAAATGGAGCGTTATAAGCACGCGAATGAAAAGGGCGCGTGAGGACAGCTTGGGTTTTGGCAAGATACAGACCACGCGCACACTATCTTTCATTGTCAAAGCTTAAGCTCTGGCCAATCGATTAGGGTCGTTGTTAGGAATGAATCATTCGCAAACAAATTGCTATTAATCGTCCTTTTCTTCTCCTTCACAAGCTCTCCTGATCTTTCTACTCACAGAAGACTCAAAGCCCCAAAAAAGGTTTCAAAATTTATACATTTTTTCTGTTGTTTCTTCAACTTACAGAGCGAGAGATGGTTTTTGGTTTGTTTTCTGGAATACCGAAGTCGCCATTTCTCACGAGCATCAAATAGCTTATTTGAAGTGGAGATCAGAACACCATTTTGTGTTTGAGACTTGAGCTCTGAGGTTTAAGGGGCAAAATAATGGAGGTGAACTGTTTTTTTCCTTATCTGTACATCTCAATGTCTTTTATAAAGTTTGCTTTTTTTCTTCTTCTTCTTATTCTATGTTTAGGAATTTTGATAATTTGCTTATGATCTGACCCTTGTGCCTGGAATTGGGTTGGTTTTGGTTTGTTCTGAAAACTGTTCAGGGTTGGACTTTGCTTGACTGCTCTGTCTCACTGTTACTGGGAAATTTTGATCTCAGGTTTATAACATTCTTGTTGTAAATATTGAACTAGAAAATCAAATAAAATCAAATTACTATTCTGGGTTACTTGATATGTGTTGGTCAATTACTGTGTGTTATGATGTTTGGATTCTGGTTTGTGCCCCGTAACAATTGGTTGTGATGATCTCCACCATTGACTATAGACAGAACTTGTTCACAAGCTTGTACTTATATTATCTTTAGTTTGATTTTCTACATGGCATTGGTAGTTTCCATAATGGCTTGCCTCATGCAAATGCAGGATGTGAGGGAAGTGTGTTGGGTCTCATGGAATTGAAATCCGTTAAAAAAAAAAAAAGCCAGTTGAACATTCAACAGAGCCTCTTGACAATGATGGTCCAATTCAACCAGAACCATCAATTCTTAATGTAAGTTCACATTTTTTTTCTCCACCGTCAACATTATGTTTGTGTAGTAGGTTCATTTGATTGGATTTCATACTTATTTCGGTCCTACCAATTGTTTGCATATGACCCGTCCGTCATGTTTTCTATCATTGTGATAGTTAGTGTTGTTGTGGCTGAAATGTTAGGAACCTTGATTAAATGTCTGGTTGTGAAATTATCAGGCGGTGCATCTATTGCAATTTAATTTACATCTGTCAAATTTCTGGTGAGTAGGGCTCAGTTTGGCGGGCGAGTGTCATTAATATATTGAAGTATACAGGTTCAAAATCTAGCATCTAGATTCTAATTCTGATGCATACTGGCTTAGATAACTAGAAGCAAACACATAATCTTATATAGCACTATATACCTTATAAATTTATGCTGTTCAAATGCTGAAGATGGTTTACGATAGGTGGTATAAACCTCGCACATGTCTTGCATGAGAAAGCTTGGGTTTAATGTGGCATGAATACATGTATCTACCAATGAATCATTGCTAAATTCTTCCTTGTATGTATATTCTACTAACATAAAAGTTTAGTCATGCTCGGTGTTTTTAATTCGGATCTTTCATCAATGTGCAGAGTATATATTGTGCAAGTTTGTGCCTCTGATCTTGGTAATCTCTCTCTCTCACACTCACACACAATGTATACAGAAACATAAGATGAGATCGTGCTGTCAATAAAAGAGTATACTTTCCCTACGGATAAAGCAAGCCTCATTTGTCACATTAAGAGCATTACCTCAATTAATTGTAATATTCTTGTTCATCACAGAATGAAATATTCATATTCATCTTCTTTAACAGCAAACTATATAATCCTTTCTAACATCTCTGCATCCAACTGCAGAGAGATGAAGAAACCCAGGTGGGCACTTGAACACAAACATGCTTACAAGTTATAAGCACAAAAATAAAGCATACAAGATGGTACACACGTGGAAATTCTACACAAGAAACTTGCCAATCTGAAAAGATTGTTGAGCGGCCGGATTGACAAGTTGCTTTCGAGGGCTACGAGAGCTTCCATGGTTCATCCTTTGCCATTTCCCTCCCAGCTGTTTGGCTTGATCTTGTGCAGCAGCAGCAGCTGAGTGAAGTGAAGATGCAGAGGAAGTGAAACTGAAACTGAAAATAAAGAGGAAGAGGACAAGTGATGTGAAAAGGACTCTAAACTGCACCATGTCTCCTTGTAGTTGCTGCCTTTGGTATAGGATAAGAAGTGTTGGGAGGGATTAAATAAGCAAAAGCAAGGGTTGCAAAACTTTCCTTTGCTTGGAAGTCATGAATTGCATGCATTTACCTTTATTTCAATCCCACTCCACCACAGTCATTGCTGGACCTACCATGGTTCATGTGGGTAGGTTTAATTAGGTAGGGCTGCTCCTTCTGGCTACAAAAGATTAATTAAACCCATGAACATCAATTGTTGGTGCTTTAATTATAAGTTGAAGTAATAATGTGAAGCAAAAGTTATAATTATTATTGGGGCATGCCTTGCCTTTGCATCTACTAACCAAAGGATGAGGTTACATTACCTTGTTGCTATCATGGAGATTGAACGATACTATTAATCAGTGTGTTATTTCCAATGTAATGATCCATAAGTTGAATCAAGTGATAAAAAAAACTTACAATTTACAGGTATTGTTAACCTTCCAACATACAAATTTATAGGTAATATTTTATTATTTCTTTCTATTTTTTTAAACGGAATCACGTAAATAAGCAATACTCATAAATAAAAATAGTGATTTTCAATTCGCAAGAGCACGTCTTAACGGTTCAAGACTTACCCCGCATATGAGGAATTGTGATTTCCAGCCCTACTAGATTGAATAGGGTTGAATTTAAAAAATAAATAATAATTTTCAGTCATTTTAAAAAATTACACGTCACGTAAGTAACACATGAAAGTCAATATTACAGAAACAAAATTTATTTTTCAATTTAAACAATTATCCTTATGATGGATTTGTTTCAACATCATAACTCTATCAATTTTAACAAAATGAACATTGTACTCTTGTTATGGTTTCAAAATTGCAAACTTACCCCTAAACCTTCCTTTAATTCTTCTCCCATACAGTTTAAAATTAAAAAAAATAAAATTATATGTGCTTAATTCATAAAAGAAATCATTTGTAATTGGTCCCAGTGAGAGTGAGACTGAGGGATTCATGTAAGGTGGATCAAAATGACATTTCCAGAAAAATATATACCGGAATGAATAATTGGAAAATTTTAACCAGAAAAATAATGGTTCACTTAGACCCGTATCCATATCCGTATCCGTCGTAAAAGCAACCGTGACCGAGATCCGACTACCCAAGATCCAATTTATTTTTATTTTTTAATATTAGTTAGATCGATAATTTGTATTCTTTTCGTTTTGATCAAGAAAAGAGACACAAAAGCATCGGCGAGACGCTGGAGAGAGAGAGAGGTTTCATATTTTCGACATTTGTTTCTCCTAATAATTCAAACAGAAACGAGCGACAAAGCTCTACAGTCTCTCTTCCACATTCCTTCGACCATGGCCGCTTTGGAATACCTGGAAAAGCTGCGCAAGTCTCACCCAGAGCTCTCCGAATGGTTCGATTCGCTTGCAGATCTGTATCAGAAGAAGCTATGGCACCAGCTCACTCTCAAGCTCGAGCAGTTCGTTGCTCTCCCCGTTTTCCAGGTATACTTTAGCATTATTCGCTGCCAATTTTGATGCACACATAGGTTTGCGCAAGCATGTTATCGTATTTGGTGATTAGGGTTTTGCATATCTGGTGATTAGGGTTTTGCATATCTTCGAGAGTGTAGAGCTTGAAGTGGGTATGGAGATTCCTAGTTTGTTAATAACTTAATGCTGGAAGGTCTATAGATTTTTGGCTTTTAGGCATGGACGATGTATATTAGTGCATGTTTAGTTTCTCGGTTTATTGTGGAATTGAGTAGAAAACTAAAATTTTGGAATTTGGGCTTTCTTCAGATATTAGTGATAGTGTTACTATTTTTGTCTGGTGAAGTTAATGAATGCCAATGATTGGACATTGGAGGTTTCTTGTATGTGTATTTTTTCCATGCAGTACTTGTTAAGTTTTGAGAAAAAATCGTGTAATTGAAGAGCAAGTTTTTTAGCTTTTGATTTTGAAGAGTAGAAGTTTTTTTTTTCTCTGTTTCCATTGTTCTGTTTTATTAGGTTGCATGTTGTGAAAATTGAATTTGCTCAGTGGAGGGAGATTGTTTTCTTCTTCTGCTAATCAATTCAAATTGTGGAAAAATTGAAGAATCCGAACTTATAACATATCATGTATTCCTAACTATGCCACTTTTGTTGATGTGGTAGAGGATTCTTGTTACTTTTACATGCCTTCTGGACATGTTTTTATTTTATTTATAGAATAGATAAATGTTGGCTTTTTACAGATACATGGGAGTATACTATTTGTGGACCCTAGAAATACATATATTTTTTGTTTCTGGTCATCAGTTCAAATGTTAGCTTTCAAAATTTATCTACCTGTACCTATGCTGCCCCTTTTTTGTTTCTCTAATACTTGTTTTTTTTAATATACAAAAATCAGGTCGGCGATGCTTTGATACAGCTATATCATAATTTCATCAGTGACTTCGAGATGAAGATCAATCTTCTCAAGCTTGCACATTTTGCTGTCATAGTATCTCGGCAGTATGCAGAGAAGGAAGCTGGCATCAGCTATCTTGAAGGGGTGATTGAAAAGCTCGTTGCTACTAGAGAGCAGCGTATAGAGGAGCCGATCCTGTACATCAAGATGCAAATAGCAATTTTCAAGCTTGAACAAGGAAATCAGAAAGAGTGCAAGAAACTTTTGGATGATGGAAAGAGTACAATTGATAGCATGACAGATATTGACCCTTCAGTGTATGCCAACTACTACTGGATTTCATCTCAATTTTATAAGGTCCGCCAGGAGTTTGCTGAGTTCTACAAAAGTGCTCTTCTATACCTGGCATATACATCAGTGGAATCTCTTTCAGATTCATTTAAGCTGGTAAGTGTTGTGTTTCTGTGGAGCTTCTTAAAATTAATTCATACTCAGACTAATATATTGGTGTCTGTAGTTGTTTTGACATGTCAAGTTAGTGGAATTGTGGAGTTTCTGATTATAACCCTAGACTTATGGTTGCCTAGTCCAATGATAAGGCCGCTGTAATTTCAATGAGTCTTGCAAAATACTAAATCTTTTCATGCACATGCTGTTTAAGAATCTATGAAATCAATTTATCCAAGTTAGTTTCTGAAATAAATTTCTCAATAATTGACTATGACCAGAAATGCATTTATTTTGATTGAAAAGCCAATTGTACCATTCGTTGGAATATCGGAAGTTATTTTATTATGCAGATAGATCTTCATTGGCAGCTACTTTTATTGATCTGGTTATGTTTTGATGGGCAACTATTTGAACTGATTTAGCTAGCAACTTACTTGAGGCTTTCCCTGTGTCCACTTTCTTTAAGAACGTAAAGTGTCCTAACTAGTAACTGTGATCCATGCTTGTTTTCTTTATTTGACGGGCTGACAAATAAGTCTTAATTGTGCTCCAAGAAGTATTTGGTAAATTTAAATTTGCTTAGAAGCTGAAAACAAAAGGTTGGGGTGTCCAGCTTCTTATTCTCCTGCTTCTTACAAGCCATAATAAACTTAGTTTGACCAACAAAAAGTCTATTGTACTCCTATAGAAGCAACTTATTAGTTCTCTAGCTTATAAGTTATTATGAAGAATTTAATTCAAGCACCCTCTTAAGTGTTGTAACAACTTCTTGCACTTCTTTCCCACATTGTAACTTCGTAAGTGGTATATCATTAGAACTCATTATTTCATGTTTTATTTAACTTTCTCTATTCACTGCATTTGCTTTTTTTTTTCTTTTCTTGTTCCCTACCATTTTATGCTGATTTTAACATATTCTTGTCATATTTAGGACTTGGCCTTTGACCTATCCCTTTCTGCACTACTGGGGGATAACATATACAACTTCGGAGAACTGCTTGCTCATCCTATTGTAAGAATATGTTGTGATCTTTTTTTCTTTTCATTCCTTTTTCCTATGTATTTGAATTTGTACTACTAGCAAGAGTATCATGTTAACTGCCGATCTAGTATTTTCTTTTGTTAAGTTGCACTTGTGTTTGTCTGTTCACCTCGTGCCATTCTTGGCCTGCTAAACTTAGTTAACTTAATCATAGTATCTTCCATCTGGGTTTTGGAGATGATATAGCTAAGTCTAAATCTTCACTGGCAACTCTTCTTGTGAAGGACTGAACGTATTTCCCCACAACAAATTTCTAATATCTCATGGATACTTCAGTTCCTATAATTATTATCTATAACTATGAAATTGGAATTGCTAAGTGGATCAAACTATACTATCACTATCAGTAGATGAAAACACATCAATAGTAACCGTTTTGCACTTGTCAGGTAAAATAGTTTATTAGCCTTTGCATGCAGTTGATGTTCTGTAGCTTCATTCAAACGCACCCTTAGGTTATATTCAGCAGTTCATAAGTTCAAAGGGCGATAATGTGGGTATAAACTTATTCTGGATCATGTACTTCTATATTTTTCTATTTTATAGATACAAACAAAACGTGAGTTCCGGAATTTACATGATATGCCTTCTTCCTAGTCTTATCTTCTGTGTGCCTGAGCTGTGTTCACAGCTAACATATCTGCTATTTGGCACACATGGTTCATGTATTTTGGGTTCATGTCCACGAAGTTTCATCTCACAGCAGGATGCAGCACTAGCAAGCAAATTTATGGTTCTATTTACTATTTTACTGAGAGTAATTGTATCTGTCAATGATTGCAGATAAAGAGTCTTCTAGGGACAAAGGTTGAGTGGCTTTACTATATTCTCCAAGCCTTTAATGCAGGTGATCTGGTTCGTTATCAAGAATTATGCCGCGTGCACAATGCTGCTCTAAGCGCTCAACCAGCTTTAGTTGAGAATGAGAAGAAATTGATGGAAAAGATCAACATTCTCTGCTTGATGGAAATTATCTTCAGGTATGGATGTGTAAGCAGTGTATTATTATTTGTAATCAGCTTAGACCAGAGTTAATTTATTTAATTATATTTTGTTAGTTAACAAGTTTGTTTGTTGCAGCCGGCCATCTGAGGACCGAACCATTCCATTGGCAATTATTGCAGAGCGCACAAAACTTTCTGTAGAGGATGTAGAGCACCTCCTCATGAAGAGCCTTTCTGTAAGTTCCTATGCTCTTGAAATCTGAATAATGAACAAGATATTCCATTTATCCCAAAAAAGGTGTCTTATCTGATTATCTACAAAAATTAAGGATTCAAAATTTGTTTGGTTTTCCACCCTTTACATTTGTGTGCTCCCATGTGCTAAGGGCTCAGTTGCTTGTCTCTTATTACTTCATAATTTTTATTTAATAAGAGACCCACTAAAAATAAGTGGTGTTCGGAAGTCATTCAAAATTTTATGGTCTTGAAAATATATTTTAAAAGGAGATGTGTGTATCACTTTTAGGTGCAATGCAATTTTTTGAAAATACATGACAAGAATATGCTCTGAAATTAAAATTTGTTAATTTTTATTTAATTATGAAACTCCTAGCTACTTATTAAAACAAATAAAAGAAGATGTGTAATAAGATTCAACCTCTCATTAATTATTTTAAACAAATGAACCCTAAATTATCTTAATGAATTTATGAAAGGACATTGTAGTTAGGGAGGGTGTAGGACACTTATTTTGGGATTCTGCAAAGCTTCCGCATAATTTCCTTCGGATTGAGTGTAGGGGAGTAATTATATATTTTTATTCTTTAGTGTTGTATATTGCTTCCATAAGCTAATTCCTTTTATGACAATGTTAGTAGCATGACACATTTCAAAGTAGTTTTGTCATTGTAAAGGTCATGTATGATCAGATACTAAATTCTTTATCAATTAATATTCTTCTGTTGGGTGCAAGATGAATATCAATCCTAAGTTTCCTGGAAGGAGGTGCTAGGTGTTAGAATAAAAGCATGTTTGCATTACCTTGCATGAAAAAATATAATCACTGCATAAATAATGTAGTGAGTTGTGAATGTTCGCCGTCGTGGCTTCACTTGATTTTGCATTAAGTTTTTTTTCATGGAAATATTGTGATTACAAGTTTTACTCGAACCTGTACTATTGTGATGCAGGTCCATCTTATTGAGGGTATTATTGATCAAGTGAAGGGAACAGTATATGTATCTTGGGTGCAGCCAAGAGTTCTTGGAATCCCACAGATCAAGTCCCTGCATAATAGGCTGGACAGTTGGTTGGGCAAAGTGCACGGTGCTTTATTATCCATTGAAGCAGAAACACCCGATCTCGTTGCAGCTTGAATGTTTCGTTTCTCAGTTTACTTCCTCCTGCCTGTTATGAGAGCTTCTCAACCTAGAAGAAAGAGAAAAGAAGGGCGATGCAAGTGTGGCCAAAAAGTGAGTCTAGTGCAAGTAACTTCTGCAGCTACTTTCTATGCTTCATTTTGTATGTCTTGGATCATTTTTTTCCTGGATAGAGCAGTCTTGTGTTTTAAACTTTTGGAATTATCAGTTTAAAAGTAGCCCTTTGAGACTGGATTAATTCAAATCCGGCGGTTTGACATTTTAGATTGGTGTTTGGTGATGAAACTATATATATACTGAAAAATTCCTTAGATTCTGTCAGATTTGTTTGCTGTTATATGGATGAATGACATGTTATCTGCAGTTGCCTTGCCTGGAAAATATTAGGGTTATCCAGTTGAATCATCCTGGGAAAGGATTAAGGTAGAGTTGTCTAGCTTATATGAAGTTGACCTTTTGTGGAATTCATAATTTAGGCTTTTCAATAAAATAAAAAAGCTTCTACATGATTGGAAGCTAACCTTGCTCATGAAAGACAAGTTGGCCTACAATTTGCTGGGGTTGACTTTGTCATGGAGAATAAAAAGGACAATGGTTTTGGACCCCTTTGACTGTCATTTTAGTGGTTTTTATTTTATTGTGTCGTGGATGTTATAAGTAGGTTTAGTCATTCAATAAAAATATATAGTTTAGAAGTAGAAACAATGAAAAATCATAATCATTTTATTCCTATCTATTTTACCCATAATTGATGAATTAGAGTCTTCAAGGTGGATTTATTAAGAAATAGCAGGTACCAATGCTTTTTTTAATTCAATCCTTTTATCCAGAAAGTGTTAAAATTGACAAAAAAAATTCTACCATTGTTTAACTATTTATTGTCGCATAAGTTTTTATCTTTGAGGATAATATGTGATCACAAATAGTGAGATTTTTCATCATTTTTAACCGTTTCATGCAACTTAGAATTAGTTTATGACCCGAAATAACTTTAGTTTTTTTTTTTTTGAAATAACGAAATAACTTTAGTTAGTAACAGTGAATTGAAAACCTGCAATATTTATAGTTCCCATTCACTGCCATACATTTTACTACTCAGCAATCCAATCCCTTAAACACCCTTGAAATCAACATTTAAAATTAAATCAAACAAATAAGTATCATCCTTATTCGGATCAACAGAGAGGAACCAACCAACCAACAAGAATACCACATCCCATCCTCTTACCTAAATACAGCCATTACATTACAGATACAAAACCATCGTCACTCACTCTTGCCTAACAAAAGGCGAAGAACTCATGTCCGTACTATAAAACGACTCACCCTCCCCTCCACCATAGTAATTATCCTCCTTCTCCTCATCCCACTTCAAAACCTCCCTTATATACTTAAACGCGTCATCCACCACCACCCTATCCCTAGCTCTAGCTTGCCACACAAACAGCTTCCTATCCGTCAAAGAACCATATAAGTCCTTGAACTTCATCGCCACGTAGTAGTATGCCTGGTGGGCCAGGGACTGGTTGTTGTGGTGGGGCCTCACCGGGCTGAAGTCATTGAACCATTCACACGTGCTTAAAGGCACTCGATTGACCTTATCTTCAAAGAGATCGTACTTGTTGAGGATTAGAACAAAGGGTGTGTCCTTAAAGCAAGGGTGCCTCACTGTTGTCTCGAACAGTTCTCTGCTTTGTATCATTTTGTTTTGGAGTAGAGCTCCACTGCCATTGTTCTCTGCAGCCAACCACATCTGATCATAGTCGCTTAATGAAACACAGAAGACTACTACGCGCACGTCTTCAAACATTTCCACCCACTTGCACCCCTCGTTCATGCCCTTTGCATTTACCCTTACGAGTTGGTATCTGTAAAACAATTAAGTTCAGAATTCAACTATCAAGTATAAAATGAAGGATAATTTCTCTAAGCTACTCATAAGTATGCACATTTCTCAAATAACAATCCCGTATAATCACAGTAAGAACTCAACTATCGCGTATAAAATGAAGTATAATCACACTAAGACACTCTTAAGTATGCACCTTTCTCAAAAACTAACGCTAAGTTCAAGAAGTTCTTGACAACCCTCCAAGTTTTTTTAGTCTCGATTTACCCCATTTCCGTCAACTTTTTGGTATGAAATGACAAAAATGCCCATGCTTTTATTTATTTCACGAGAGGGTATTTTCATCATTTCACGCTCAGAAGTTTAGGGAATTCTAACACGTTGGGGGTGAACTGAGACTACAAAAACTTAGGGGTAGTCGATTGAAAAAGGAGTATACCAAGGATAGTTGAGTGAGATTATCCCTAAAATGAACATAAGATACAGTTTAAAATTCTGATAACACTTTTTTGTAGATATTTCTGATAGTGACATTACTTGGTGAGAGGCTGAGGTTGAGCTTCAAGATTATCTGTGTAGGTTTCAGACATAGGGCTGCGATCATCGAGTGAGAACTCCATGAAAGCCAAACCGTTCCCTTGGGTGACCCCTTCTGCATAAAGTATGTCTCTCTCTGAGGGTTCATATTCATTGCTTGATACCTCAACAGCCTGAACAAGATCCGATACAACATCAACAATTCAGATATACAATTAAGGGATAATCTCACTAACTCAGCTACCCTAAGTATGCATCTTTCTCAACTAACTACCCCTATATAAAAAAGTTTGTCTTTTTGACAACCCACTTAAATTTTTGTAGTCTCACTCACACCCCAAAAGTTGGCGGACTTGTGAGGGTAAAATGAGAATACAAAAACTTCAGCAGGTTGTCAAAAAAAAAAATAACTTGGGGTCTGAGTGAGATTATCCCTACAATTAATATAGGTTTGTTTGACTAAAAAATAATCAACAATGATGATAGAGGTTTCATCAATACCCGGCTCAAGAAGTACTCTGCAACATCAGGAAGGAAGTGAAGTTCGTCTTTTCTATTATATGTTTCCTGTATAGCAGGATCCTTCCACACCTCCTCCACCAATGGAGCATACTCACGTGTTGCAGCGGGAAAGAACGCATCCAAATCTCCAGTAGCTATGATATCAAGGAGCCAATCAGAGAAATGCTTTAGCCTCGGGTTTATGGAATATACACTCTGACTTGTTTCATTGAGGTCAGACTCTCCACCTGAATTGAGTATATGGTCAATAAGGATTGAGTTATCAACTATATTTAATATGAGAAAATGATAAGGCTTCGCAAATATAATTACCCGTTTCACTGTTTTGGTCTTGAAGTTCTTGTGATCTCATTCTTGAGATCGCTTCCTCTTCAAAACGCTCCCTTCCATCAAGCAAAATGCTGAGATATCTATACATGTTGCTCTGGATCATCAGCTTAATATCCTGAAGTTCTTCCACTGTAAATCTGTTCCCGTATAAAAATTTGGCCTGTCCAATCATCCATAATTAAGAAGGAATGTAAGCATCAATATTAACGGAACAATCACGCAAGAGCCATAATCTGAATGTTATAGCCTTATAAGACTCTGTGTTAAGTGATGCTCAACAAAGATTAGCATATGAGGAAAAATAACACAATCCTTAAAAATACAGTTCAATATTGAGGAAAATGTATTCTCAGGGCAGAGCCATCAAATTGAAGTAAATTCTTATTGACACACTCATATTGATTAGCAATGAACCACACATAGATAATTGGGTATCACGCCAATTCTTAAACAACAAAACATTTCTATTGTGATCAATACACAAGGGATAATCTCACTCAACTACCCATATGCACCATTTTCAACTAAGTTTTGAGAACCCCGCTAAGTTTTTTTAGTCTTAATCTACCCCAATTTCATCAACTTGTTGGTGTGACATGACGATATATATTGAGGGTATTTTTGTCACTTCACACCCAAAGTTGACGGGATTGGCATAAAATGAGACTAAAAAACTCAAGAGGGTTGTCAAAAACTTATTAAACAATTTAAACTTAGGGGTAGCTGAGTGAGATTTTCCCAATACACAATTGTCGATAAACAGTTAAAAAACTCATCCCAACCAATGGAAAGATTGACTGTAAAGGGCCATACCTGCTTGAAGATTGTGCTTGTTCCAGAGCCTTGGAGACCAAGTAGAAGCAGTTTCTGAATCTTTTTTTGTTCTAGATAGTTTGGAACAGTAGAGTAATTGCTAGCCTCATCCCTTAGTCCATGAGGTTGACCATGGGGCACAGGCAAAGAGAACAATGTACACACAAACCGTATTGATGCCTGTCTAATAACATCATATAAATTCAATCTGTTTCATGCACAGGACACATGATTAAGTACTAGGTGAGAGTTTCTAGCACATACCCTCTCCCATATGTTCCCCCTGATATTATTCTGACCTTCCTCTTCATAACGGCCATCATCATACACCCAAAAATGAGTATCACGTGGGCACTGTACATTTGCTAGCTGAAAGCATCAAGAAACCGTATCAATGGCTTTTCATGGTAAAAACAAACCAAGAAATGTGAACAGCTAATGTAGGTTCTAACTTGAAGAATAAGGAATGGATCCAAGAAACTAATTGTTAACATCATCACCAATTGTCAAGTTCTATTTGTACCACTCATAGCACAAAGCCAAAAAGACCGACCCTTTTGAGCTTATAATTAAAAGTGCAATTGTTGAAAACCAATAAATCACTCATTAATCTTTGTAATCATGCAAGTTCTAGTTTGAGAACTAGAGTATGAAGATTATATATAGTTCTTGTTTGAAACCAAAAAGATCTTACCCTTAGCACCCTCAACTCAAGTTTTGTAATTTCTCGGCCATTGATGTAAACTTCGGTATTTCCATTACTTGCGTTAGGGGCAAGTTTCCCAGAAAAATTCAAGTTTGAGCTGATGATTGTATCTGGTTTGTCTCCCTCCTGATAAAATGAAAAAGTGCATATGTACCAAGCAACTTCAGTTACAAGGGACGGGAAAATTTAATGAGTAGAAGATTCAATTGAATATAACATAATGAAAATGCACTTACTTTTCCCCAGAAACCAGATTCCTTGTCATACCAATATCTACCAGGCTTCAACTTCCTAGGAGGTAGAGGACACCCAAGTAATTCTGCCATCTCTTCTGGTTTCAGAGGAAACCCATTAACTATAAGCTGCTCAGGTCGAAGCTGATTAGCAGAACATTCTTTCTCAGCTTTCATAATCTGCTTGACTTCCAAAGGACTGAGCAATCGGGATAACACTCTTGAATGTTTACCCAATTTTGACCGCTTTGATTCATCAATGGGCTGACCAATACATGTTACACATTTTCGCCCTTCAGGCATCGATCCCATTGCTCTAAGCACACAGTTGCTGCAATACTTAGCATCACAAACAAGACATGACTCCTTAGTTTCCCACTTACTTTTTCCACACCTATAACAAACTCTCCTCTTTTTCTTTTTCTTCTTCTTTTCTTTTGAAACACCAACATACTCTGGAAAGACTGGCTTTTCAATATCAGCCTCTTTCTGCTCGGATCTATCTACAGTATTAAAGGAGACTACAGGCGCCCTCTTGACTTCATGAGCTACTTCTTTTGGAGGGTTACTTGGAGGATTGTGAACCGAACTAGGAGAAGCCGAAGGGGAGGCCGAAGAAAAGTCAGGATTATGCAAGACAGAAACTACCGACTCTGAGCTTGCAGATACTCTTGGACTTTGAGGAGGCAAACTTGCCGTGACACTAGCAATAGAAGACACTGGCAAAGGTATTGGATCAATTGTTGGAGGACCTGCAAGGGATGCTTGTCTTAGTGAATCTGAAAGTGGTTCTGCAGTTGGGATTGTGCGTGAATTTACATCAAGAGGCTCAACTCTAGGAACTTCATAAGAAACAGGCGGGCCTTTGTACTCCATAGCTATTGAGTAATCAAGATTAGACGCATCTTCAGGGAGTGAAGCTCCGGGTGGAAGCATCTTCCTCACCACTTCCTTCCAATTCTCACCCTCATTTTTCTCCATTTCTCTCACAAGTGTATGTATCTATCTCCTTAAGCTATGACCTTTGCAGGTACCAATAAAATGATTATGTCAGACAGCTGAGTTTGCAAAAGAAGATCTTGGCGATCATTTTAGCACCCTAACCTCACACTGTTAACATATGAAATGAAGATGTTATAAGCAACAAAAGGGAAGTTGAATTACAAGGAATTAAGGCACAGTTAACATCAGATCAGATGCACCCAGAATAGACCAGTCATTATTGAGTGCTCACCTTTTGAAAGCCTAGAACCAACTACAATTTGATCCAAATTTGATTCAAATTCAAAGCAATTGAAAGTAAATTCAACTATTCACATTCCAAGTATGACCATCCAACTTTCAGCAGAGATAACCAAAAACCCATCAAAGATGTCATCAATTCACAGTCAAATAAGGAGCAATCAAGCTGGAAAAAAACAACCAAATTCAACCTTATCAAGCCAAAGCCTAACTTGTAAGCAAAAATACACAAAACCCACCTGAGACTGACCAATTCACAGTCAAATCTAGCAAAACCCAACTTGCAAAACTTGTCATTTCAGCTTTAATGTTAAAAATAGTGGGAAATACCCTTTTGTAATTCTGGGTCCAAAGTGTTGAAAGTCAGAATAATCCAAAAGATAAACAAACCCTAAAAGTTCAGAACCAAGAAATGTTCAAACAACACCGATTTGGACCAAAAAAAAAACTCTCCTTTCAGCAAATCTTCAAACTTTTTTCAAGAGGTGAGAGAGTAAAAAAACCTGGAAAAGGGGCAAAGCGAGGACCAATCTCGAGCTTGAATCTTAAAGAGCTTTGATTTGTGCTTTGGAGGAGAAGCAAAAGCTTAAAGCTTTCTGTGCAAAAACAACGCCATTGATGAGAGGGAGTGTGGATTGATGAAAGCAACAGCTACTTGGGTTGGGAGAGATCTTTAGATTTCTGGAAAGGGAGAGCGACTGACGATGAGAACAAATGGTGGGTCCCGTGACCCTCCTCTCTCTCTATCTAACGCTCTCTCAACATAGTTCGTGATGATGATGACGGGTGAGAGGGATGCAGAGAACCACGCGCAGGTTGAGGCAGTGTACGAAGCAGGCGCACGACCAAGATTTTTGCTTGTGGGGTTTGTTTCCCTGACGCGCTGTGAGGAGCGTGGAAACGCACGCGGCGGTAACTTAATTAATTTAACTGTTGGGAATGATAAGAGTGTGAGGATGGGCTTGATTAGGATTATTAGTTGTATTATTGGTGCCAACTAATTTACTAATTTTGTCTCAGTGTGGCCGCCTGATACTATATACTCTAATTCTTGTTTAATTAATATTGATAGTGAAAGATTTTATATTTATTTTGCAATAATGAAACGTGGACATGGATCTGTATCAATGTTTGTACTAAATCGACATGTTTTCTCCTTAATAGTCTTAAATCGAGTTTGCAGGTTTTTTATAACTTATTTTTGTTTCAATTGATTATTTTTTATTTTCTTAATTTTTTGTAAGTTGTATTTGAAATTTTGCATTCATTTTCTGCTTTTTTTATTCAAACATATGATTTTAAAATAATACATTGACTGGTATTTTCAAGTTTACTGAAAAAATTGGAACCATGCGGGAGAATAAACATAACTATATATTTTTTTTCCCTTTGTTGACCTTTCTATCCGAAAATAATGTAATATCTTTTAAATAATTATTTTCTGAACAAATTATAACTTCATCAATAATTCTATTGTTCAAAATAATTATTTTCGGATAGAAAGGTCAGCCGTGAAAAAATTTGAAACTTAAGGTATTGGGGAAACAAACAAACAAACCTAAGGTGGGTTATATGAAAAAGACGACAACTTAAGGATAGTCAACCGTAATTAATCCATAATTCTATTTGTTTAAAATAATTATAAAAAGACACTTTTCGGTTAAGATCCGTGATATCATGCTCATTGACATGTAACATTCTCTTAATATACTATTTAAAAAAAATCTATTTCGTTTTATTAGTCACCCCTTATCTATCCAAAAAAAATACTATATCTTACTACCACACTACACCAAATAGATAGAGAAGGAATTGATCGATTTGCTTAGTAATTATAAAACCAACACAATTGACCAATTGATAACAGAGGCTTGAAAGCAGCTTTGTTTGACCAGCAACGATGTAACGTGGCATAATTATTAACATCTTCAAAATAATAAAGTCTATTAACATCCTCGACCGAATTGTTATATCGTTTTCACAAGAGTATCTATAACGACATCGTTCGTTTATTTGAAACTGCGCTTCTTTCAAATTTTCGAAATGTCAAATTTTTATTGCATTCATTGTAATCGTTTGCATATTTCAGCTTCCATTGCAAATAGACGTTTATCTAATAAAAAAAATATATTTAAAAAACTATAAAAACATATGTCACATTTTATTTTTGTAACATGCTGATACTTGATAATCGATGATATTGACTTATCGAATCACTAATTCTCAATAATCATCGATAAAAATATGAATTAATAATCAACTCTTATAATATTGATCGACAATGACACATGGATTAACTTGCTAATTGGTTCGACGAGTGTCTCGACAAGAAAAATTAATGTGCAATTTTGTGGGCCGAGTTTCTCAAAAAGCCATACACATCCATCATTGTTGCTGTTCTAACGGGTCTTAATGTGCCAAAACGACACGCGCTTTAAAGGAGAGCAACGCGCCTGCCCGTCGTCAAAGGCCATTGAGAAACTTCCAAGGTTGACAATTCAAGAGATTGGCCCTAAATCTCAAAAGCACACCTCTCCTTTATACGCTGTCCTCGTCCACACCAAAGCGTACCTGGACCCCACCTTTTTTCCCCACGTGTCGACACACCATTGGACAGGTGGTCCACCCGTGGACTCTGAAATCGGAGTGCGGTCGCATCAGGACCTCATGTGCACGAAAAGCACCGAATCTTTCTTTCTTTTAACCCCTCAGCTCTGTCGAGATGAGTCCAACGAGAGAGACAAAAACAATAAATGGGGAGATTAATGCAGGTGGGACCCGCAGACCCGAAACCCGAGATCCGGAACGGTGAAGACAGAGTAAATTCGGGTCTGGTGTTTCGGGTGGGTCGGTTAGGTGGTGCAGTTGCGATTATTGGGTGAGAATGGGCCAATGGGGTCTTGAGTTTTGACTTTATGATGGTTTGGGTGACCAAGTCCACTTCAACAACTGTAGGCAGTTTATTTATTGATTTTTAGTTTTTGAAAAAGATGATAGGTTCGAGTACTGTATATTATACTGTCTGAAATTTATTGAAGGCCAAACTGTCCGTTTGCATTTATTTTTGGTACAGATTGCACATGAAGGCCTAAGAATGAAAACAAAATGTTCTTTTAATAAAAAGAGTGGATCATATGTTTGAGTTTGAATTTGATTTGACATGATTTCAGATATTTTTGTTTGATTTCACATCTTAATGAATGTGTTTTTATACAAAATATCACATGATACATATCTAATATATATAGGAAAGGTGTTACATGTTCGGATATTTGATAAAGAAGACCTAAAAGTAAGGGTGCTCATCAGACGGTTAATTAAAACAAATGAAATATAATACAGTCGAGCCAGAATTTTCCGGTGAAGGGTTTTCCCACACCATTTTTGGTGATGGTTTTTAATTGGATTTTGGGCCGGTCGGTGATCGGTTTTAGCAAGACCGTCCGTTTATGTTATGGGCCTAGTTTGGATCCAACAAATCAAGGGTCAAACACTGAAAAATCTGATGACATTTCTTAATAAACTATTCGAATATGATAGAATTTTTTGAACTTTTTTCAATGGATGAATACCATTACTGAGAGATCAAAAAGGCTTTGCAACCCTCACTTTGGTTTAGAACTAAAATACTTTGATAAACTATATATCACAATTAAGGAGAGATCAAAAAGGACCTAGAGTTCAAGATTTCTTCATTTCTTGCTTCTTCTAGTAAGCTTTTGTTGTGCTTGAGCTCCCAAGATTGGCAAGAGAATGTATATTGACAGCCCATAGCCCTTGTACCAAACAACACATGTACTCAGCAAAAGCCCAATTTATAGTTCTTTCACTCCTAATGGACCAGGCCTGTTTTGCTGCAATATGGGCCTCATTGTGCTATCACTGTGAAGGGCCCCACTGATGAAGTGTGAGATATTAGAGGTTGTCTCAAGTAAATTCAAGATTTTGCTATTATGCCATGTGGACCCTAAAACATTATCATTCTATCCAGAAAATCTAGATGTCCCATAATATAGCTATGTTTCTTTTCCTCTCCTTCATTGGCTGTAATAGCCTTCACAATCTTGTGGATGATATTCAATTCAAACCCTCCACCACTAACCAATACTGCCCTCAAGGTAGCAGCACCAGCAGAGCTGCTGCAAGATTCTCCATTGCCATCAGAAGCAGGAGAATTCAACAACTAGTACACACCCAACTTCATGTTTTTACCTTTTCTGTCCATTTGATTACTTTCTTTGGCTTGCATCATAAATGAGTAATTTTGCTTCATGGGTAGAGTGATTGTTTTCATGGCACTTGTTTCATATTTAGCAATATAGATTTTGATGTACCATGGTGTGGGTGAGAGGATGATTAGGACACCAGTCCTCCTCCTCCACCAGACCCATCTCCTGTCATCATCATCATCATCATCATCATCAGAATACTCACCAATTAAGAGCAGCTCAGAGTTCAGTTTGAAGGTGAAGGAGCAAGAATGCTTGTCCCTGCTGAAGAGGAGCAGCAACATTGGAGAATTCAAGCAAGCTCATGCCCAAATCCTCAAGTGGGGTTTCTTATGGAGCACCTTCTGTGCAAGCAAGCTCATGGCCACATGTGCTCTCTCCAGTTGGGGAAGCATGGACTATGCATCTTCCATTTTTGGGCAGATTGAAGATCCCTGTACTTTTGACTTCAACATCATGATTCAAGGAGCTGTCAAGGGCATGAATTTGGAAGATGCACTCCATCTGTATGAGGACATGCTTGAGAGGGGTGTGGAGCCTAACAAGTTCACTTATCCTGCTCTTCTCAAGGCTTGTGCTCAGTTGAAATCACTCAAGGAGGGAATGCAGATTCATGGGCAAGCCTCAAAACTTGGACTTGATGATGATTTGTTTATCCAGAACAGCTTGATCAATCTGTATGGCAAGTGTGGGAACATAGCACTCTCTTCTGCTGTTTTTAAGCAGATGGGTGACAAGAGTATTGCTTCTTGGAGTTCTATCATTGCAGCCCATGCTAGCTTGGGGTTATGGAACGAGTGCTTGGTGCTTTACAAGGAGATGAGCAGTGAAGGGCGTTGGAGAGCAGAGGAGAGTATATCAGTCAGTGTGCTCTCTGCTTGCACCCATTTGGGTGCCCTTGACTTGGGCAGATCCACACATGGGTCCTTGCTAAGGAACATGAGTGGACTCAATGTTATAGTCGAAACCTCCTTGATAGACATGTACGTAAAATGCGGGTCTCTGGACAAAGGATTGAGTCTTTTCAGGAAGATGGGTAAGAAGAATCAACTGACCTATAGTGTGATGATATCAGGACTGGCCCTCCACGGGCGAGGCAGAGAAGCTCTAGAACTCTTCTCAGAGATGCTTGAAGAAGGACTGAAGCCAGATGATGTGATCTATGTTGGTGTTCTGAGTGCCTGTAGTCACTCAGGCCTTGTTCAAGAGGGTCTTGATTGTTTCCAGAGGATGAAACTAGAGCATCAGATCAAGCCAACGGTTCAACACTATGGGTGCATTGTAGACCTCATGGGAAGAGCTGGGTTGCTTGATGAAGCCTTGAACCTGATCCAGACCATGCCCATCAAACCAAACGATGTTGTGTGGAGGAGTCTTCTCAGTGCCTGTAAAGTTCACCATAACTTAAACATTGCTGAGATTGCAGCTAAGAACTTGTTTCAATTGAACCCACAGTCACACAATCCTGGTGACTACTTGGTTTTATCGAACATCTATGCAAGAGCTCAACATTGGGATGATGTTGCCAGGACAAGAACTGAAATGGCAAGCAAGGGATTGATCCAAACACCAGGATCTAGCTTTGTGGAGGTGAAGAAAAAAGTGTACAGGTTCGTTTCACAGGACATGGAGCATCCTCAGTGCAAGGGTGTGTATGAGATGATTCACCAAATGGAGTGGCAGCTCAAATTCGAAGGCTATTTGCCAGACACATCTCAGGTATTGCTTGATGTAGATGAAGAAGAGAAGAGAGAGAGATTGAAAGGGCATAGTCAGAAGTTAGCTATTGCTTTTGCACTCATACATACATCTAAGGGATCTCCCATAAGAGTAGCTAGAAATCACAGGATCTGTAGTGATTGTCACACTTACACTAAGTTCATTTCATTGATCTATGAGCGAGAAATCACTGTAAGGGATAGGAATCGATTCCACCATTTTAAGGACGGAACTTGCTCCTGTAATGATTACTGGTAAATTTTACAGTTTTTGAAGAAACTTTATTGTACATTATTCAGTAAAGTTACAACAAAATCAATCAATGTCTGCATTTATTGCTTTGCCTAGTATCAAATCCAAAGCTGTTTTGTGATAATTTAGCAGATACAGTTCTAAGAATGGACTTTTAATCTATTTGAATTGAAGAAATGCCTGATGTGACTGCATTGGTTCTTGGGTCGCCATTTTCTATGGAAACACCATGAGGATCTTCTCTAACTAAGAGGGCTAGGACATTGATTGAGCTCCACACTTTGGCCACATTGCTGCTAGAATCTCCCAATGTAATAGCAAAGACCGCATCAAATCCACCTGCTCCAGGAACTCCAGCCAACAAAACTCCTTCCAAGTTCATGGTAGCATCCAAAAGCCGAGTCTGCGACTCAGGTTCAATCTGCAATTTTGAAAAAAAAAACCCCGAGATTATTGAACATATAAAATGAGCCATGGCATGTAAAAGATTAGGGGAGATCAGGTTTTGCTTTCTCTAACAGTTAAGATATATACACTGTTTTTTTTTTTTTGCTACCAAGCTCAGCATATTGCAATTATATTCCCTATTTAGTTTTTTTTAGGAGGGGAGAATTCTAAATGATTAACCAGCTTACAAAATTAGATGGTGAAAATGTTAAATAGCGGACTTGACTTTTAGGATATGAGGTCAATAAATTTGGTCATAATACTAGAATGAATTTTAATATGACCACTAGGAGCTACCAGACCGCTTTTCTTCATGTGTCCCAAGGGAGGAAACATATAAAGAAGGATATGCATTTAACCATTAGGGTTTAGGGATATATAAATTAGTTTCTATAGATTTGATATTCTGGTGGTATAATATTCATCTTAGCATATTTTTTTAATGGAAATGTGACAATATGTAGAAGAAAAAGAACATAACAGTTCAGTAAATTAAATGAGAAATGAACCTACCGGAACACCTGCGGCCTCACCCATATGGCGCATATGATATCTGATGTCAAGCATCACTTCTCTTGCCCCTAACAATGCTTTAACAACTGCTTCATGGCTTGATTCAGTTGCTTGCTCCAGCCACTGTCATGTAATTTCCAACAGTATCTCAAAACATCAATAAAGGGAGGGGTGAATAGAAAAACAGGGACAAGGTGGTTTTACCATACAATCAAGATCAAAACAAAAGGTTTTACCATTTTTTTTTTAAAAAGGTGATTCAGTTATTGTCACTATTTTTTAAAAAAAACAAAAGGTTTTACCATACAATCAAGATCAAAACAACAATGTTCCTTGGAGTAT
>JAYMSU010000006.1:0-30578 GCA_036897765.1 Erodium chrysanthum | reverse complement strand
CAACAGATTTGCTAACGGTGTTACGTTTTCGAAGTTCAGTGGAACCCAATGTTAGAAAAAAAAACCATAGTGAAGCCATCCGTTATTGACCCTAACCATAGTGGATGTCTGCATAATTATCCCAACTAATTACAGCTACAATACAAATCCAGGAATTACAAATTTAGTTACAGGTCATCTCTATCTGGCATGGGCCCTCATTAGGAATGGATCCAACCCAATATCATTATGGGCTCATTGCGTAACACAAACCCACTCAGCTTTGGCCTCTTATTACAAATCATGACATACAGCAATCCCCAGAGGATACCAATTGAAGAACTGTTGGGAGTAATTAAGTCTCTTTGTTGGCCTTTGGATCCTAATTGAGATTTCAGAGCTTTTATCTTGTATTTATTTTTCTTACTGCTCTTGTATCCGTCATGTTCCATGGCTTAGAGTTTTGTTACTTTCTTTTTGGGATCTATCACTTTTTGTTTTTGCTGATAACTTTGAAGAGTTGGAGAGGAATTTTTAAAAAAATAGATATAAAGTTATGGTGAGGGTTTGTGGATGTGTGTGGCTCGAAAGGGATTATAATGGCCCCGCCCGTATAGATCTTTAGACAAAATCCAAACATTGTCTTAGAATGATCTTTTTTTTTAAATTTAATTTTGCACCCATCTGTTCAATAATATATATTTCAGGACATCCCTACTTAATTTCTAAGTAGCTTTAGCATCGTTCTTTTGCATCTATTTCCACTCCTACAACTAGGCTTCTACATTTGCTTATCTACCAAGGGCTTAGTGTTAGTACTAACTATCAAAAGATAACTATATATGTTGTGGGTAAGCATTTTCATCACTCAACTGTCAATGCCTCAACTGAATGAGCTGCAATCTTAACAACACTGCGTTGACATCATACATAAACCAAATTGTTCAATTAGTCAAAGAAAGAAACTGGCAACTCCTCTCACATAATCATATATAGATTGAGAGCTAGCTCATTGATTGGCGGAAGAATCCTATTATTATCCTCGTCCATCCATCCTCAATAATTCATCTGACGGAAAACGAACATCAGCTTTGGACACTAAACATGTTTCTTGTCTGCTTCACAGATTGATCCCATGGACTTGAGCCCCATGACACAGACAACTTTGTCACCTTCATAGAGATTGGGACATATTGTTTTGTATTCATCAGTTTTGTTTCTCCAAAACCTTACAAAATTTACATTCAAATATCTTAGAGTTGAGTTTTCTGGTTTGATTCTTCCAGTTCCACCCAATATAACTGATTGATTAACTTAACATGTGAATATTTTTATTCATTACCATAACTTGGCAGTACAAATGAGGAAAATACAACTAACAAGTATTAATTTAACTTAATATGATGAACAACAAGAAACAAATGGTCTGTAATAAGCACAGAAAGAAAAGAGTTTCTTTCACATATTAACACAAACTAACAAAGCATCTCTATAGCAGGCTCTCTCCACCTTCCAAATGTTATCCCTAAGCTGCAGAAATGGCTGCTTGTGGCTCTGTCAGACTTTCAACCAGTGGATACATCCAATCTGTTGAGAACATCACAGACATGCCTCATACTAGGCCTTCTTTCTGGGCTGCTACTAACACAAGCCATAGCAATCTTTATAACCGCTACCATCTCCTCCTCCTTTTCTGCATCTTCAGCTAAAAAGGGGTCTAAAACATCACAAAGTGGCTTCTTCTCTTCTATGCAGAGCTGAATCCATTGAACAAGATCCATTTCTGTGGTGCCCGCTTGAACTACAGCCATCCTTCCTGTAATTAGTTCCAGTAAGATTACCCCAAATGAGTATATGTCCCACTTCTGTGACGGTTTCACCATCTTTAGTGCTTCTGGAGCTTGATAGTAAGTCCCCAAGTTGATAGACGGAGAAACTACTGAAACTTCTGATGGTGCACCACTCTGTTGTAGCCTTTCATGTGGCTTCTCAGAAGCAATTCTATTGGATTGGAGGGTTGGAGACTCTCCAGCAATATGAGCAAGGCGCCCGAGCCCAAAATCTGAAATCTGAGGCTCCATGTTCGGTCCAAGCAGTATGTTACTTGGCTTCAAATCTCCATGGACATATTTCTTGGGGCTGAATTCATGGAGATAGACTAGACCTTTTGCAATCCCCTTCATGATCTTTAATCTCACAGACCATGACATTGGTGTGAATGATATCACTCCTGCCTTCCCTGGTAACAGTTATGGAACCACACATTCAAAATCAACATGAACTATCATTAAATCACAAAAAAAATCGGTGTAAAGTAGGTGAAACGTACCATGAATTGCAGCTGCAAGGTTCCCATTAGGCATGTAATCATAGATGAGCAGCTTCTCATCAATAGACCAATAATAGGCTCTAAGGGTTGCAATATTAGGGTGTCTAAGCTTCCCAATTGCTTCAACCTCTGCCTGAAATTCCTTAAACCTTTGGGAACCCCCTTCTCCTAGTCTTCTAACAGCTAAGGTAAGGCCATCTTCAAGCACAACTTTGTACACAATACCGATTCCATTCTTTCCAAGAACAAAAGCCGATGCCTTGAGCAGCTCGTCTAGATCAAAACCCACCTGCGTATCCAGCGGGACAAGATCATATTGCTCAACATTTTCTGATAGAGTGTCTGATTCAACTTTCCTGAAGCACAGAAAGTCATGTCTTCCCTTCTTTCCCTTCTTGAAACCATAGCCATTTTCATCCCTTCTCTTACCACAACCCCAAATTCTGGAATAACAAAATGAGAAGAGCAGCCCAACAAGGCAAATCCCAATCACATCACTCACTACTATAGCAACAATAGCACCTTTACTTAGCCCTCTTCCTTTCCCACTCTTTCCATCATTTGAGCTGCTCGGAAGAAAAGGATTCGAGGAAGGTGAATTTGCACTGGGAGTATCTGGAGGGCAGGGGTTCTTCAATGGAGGGCCACAGAGACCAGGGTTCCCAATAAATGCAGTTGGCCCTCTATTCATTAGAGCACCATTTTGGGGTATCGGGCCTTCAAGATTGTTATAGGTGAGGTCAATATAAACCTTCTCAGGAAGATTCCCAAGGCTAGCTGGGATGGAACCACTGAGTAGATTATGAGACAAATCAACAGTTCCTTGTAAGCTAGATAAATTACCCATGTCACTAGGAATTGAACCATTAAATTTGTTGAAAGAAAGGTTAAGTTTTGTGAGAGAAACCAAACCATTCCCAAGTCCTTCTGGAAGAGAGCCTGAGAAATTGTTTTGGCTAAGATCAAGGGCTCTAAGCCTCTTGCATTGGACAATTGAAAAAGGTATCGACCCATTGAACAAATTTTGTGACAAATCTAAGGTTTGGAGGTAGGTGAGCTTGCCAATCTCGTTTGGCACAGACCCAGAAAAGGAATTACCATAAAGGACCAAACTTTGCAACCCTCGAGCATGGAAGAGCTCAACAGGCAAGCTCCCAGAAAGCTTATTGTTCCTCAAATTCAGATGGCGGAGCTCAGAGAGAGATCCAAGAGAGGAAGTAAGAAAGCCGGTGAGCTGCTTCCTCGGAATGCTAACAGAAACAACAGTTTGGGCCTTGCATGTAACTCCATTCCATGAACAAGGGTTACTATCAGAAGAGTTCCAGTTGCTGAGAGACCCTTCCGGGTCCTCTGCAATGGCCTGCTTGAATGACAGAAGAGCGTGGCCTTCTCCATTCAGGGCATCCACAAGGCCATGAGAGTTGCATAGAAGCAAAATCAAGAAGACCACAGGAAACATACCCAGAAAAAAAAAATTGACCGTTGGAGCAAAAGAAGTGGAGACTGAAAGGGCTTACCTTCCTTTAAGAAGAAGACCCAATTGGTGAAGAAGAAAGCTCAGAGAGAGGAAATGGAGGAGTGAGTGCTTGAGGAATGGGTAGGGGTTGAGGCTAGAAAGACATTGGAAAATGGACAAATTTACAGGAAGAAAAAAATGAAAATCAAGTGTAAAAAGAAAAAGAGAGAATTGGGTGAGATGATGATCCGATTCCCGGTACATTTGTGATTGAGATAATGGTATAGATCTCATATCAATCAGTTTATCATGATATTTTGGGAAGATGTTACCATGCAAATGTGCTCATTTACCATATGTGAGCTCATCTTCTTTCTCTTTCTTTTTAGTCTTTTTTTGACACAGAAAATAACCATCTGATGTATGTAAGCTACATTTGCCCTTTTTTTCTTCCGAAAATTAATAGTTTGAATGTCCAATAATATGTTTGATAGTAATTCAGGGCATAAAGTAAAAGTATATTTTTAAGAGTAATTCATGACACTTATGTGTCATGCTTTGTCTTTATGAATTAGGTTATGGAGGATTGATTGTCCTTGAGAATAAGATGAATACTATCTGTAGAATAGTTTTTGCGTGTAGATTATAAAATTGATGAGTTATTAAGCTCAGCAGCAGCAGCGGCCTCTGATGAACCGTTACAAAGTGTTGAGCTGCAAATTGTCATCATCAATTCAGTTCCGGTGGTGGGTATATATAATTTGTCTTATGTCCTGATGCGCTAATATTGGCATGTGAACTCACGGAACTAGCCGTTTGTCATGGAGCCCAATTGCACTTTTCTTATTATAACGCTTTTTTCCCCTTCTTTTCTATGTTCCAGAATACCGGGTTCATTCCTAATTGTAACTCAATTAAGACTTGTGTGTAGATAATCATTCGCGAATTTGAATACCTTGATCTGCAACCTATCCATTCTTTTATAAATTTGAAAATTTTGATCCGTAATCCAACTCATAATCTGTTGATGAGGCCCACTTAGACTATGAATCAGATAGGTGAACAGGTGGGTCGAATTTGTGGATAGATTTGTACACTCTTGTTCCAGAACGTCGTCTTTCAAGAAAGACATCAAATAAGAGACTAAGCAATCACAATATCCACTGACGTGTATACATAAGTCATCAACATCGCCGACATTCATACACTTCGTTCGACAACACGACGTTGCACTCGTCCGATGAAATCATCACTATGAATTCGTTGTCAATGCACTTTATTGGACTAAAATCCCATCATGGACACATAGGTACGAGTTATCATAAAGTATGATACATATTTAAATTGACCAATGGATTTATTGTATAATGATATTATATATTTCAATGGAAACATAAATACATACTTTAAGTCAATTTATATATAATTTGATGAGGGTCCAAGTATATATGAAAAATAAATAATTGAATTTGGAATCCGTTATTTTATAAAAGTAGGGGTCCCCAAGAAACATAACATTTCTCTATTCTCTCGTACCTCTTCAAAGAGATGTCAAGAGAAATTTCCCGTTCTTGACATACCTGATTATGCAGCAATGATTAACCAACGATTCAAGTAAGTGATTCCACTCTTAAAACTTCAAGTAAGATTCAACTAAGATTTGGTTTATATCAAATCACCTGATTTATAAAACCTACAACTGATATCATAGCCAACTTTGTTGGATTAATTGGGATTTTAAATAAAGATCATTGTTTTAAAAAAATTGGATCAATTTCAAGGTTGATGGCTACTGACTTTGGTTTTGTTTTATAAATCTGAAAGAGAAGAAACAGTAAGAAAAAAAAAGGAGAGAAAATCATTATTGTTAAAAGGGAAAGAAAAATTGAAAGATTGGGGCAAATATCAAGAGATTACGGCGTGACCGACCGACCGACATAAGTGGAACAAAAAGCAGCGGGTTAAAATTGATCTCATCGGATAGGATAGATACCTCGTCCATTACTTACATTTGTTTTGAGGTTTATTGATTTTAAAGTTGGATGATTACCGAGACATTTGGATTGTGCTTTTGTAGGAAGGTTGCTCATCTGTCAAAAACCCATCTCATCTGTCTGTACTCAATACATTTTGCTGAAACCCATGCATACTAATCAGGACGCCTATATTTGTACTCTGTTTAATCAACACTACATTGACTTATAACAAAACTATTAAAAATTTACTTTTTTTTTGCGTATGTATTCATGTGTTTTGGTAAAGTAAAAATAATATGTGCAACCAATTTATCAAAATATTGAATAGTTTTTTTCTAATTGAAATCGAACATTTCATTAATCTGAATCACTTATTCTTGTAAAAATTGGGGCATGAGAACGACATCTAATCTTTCTTTCTTTTTTGATGAAAGAATGACATCTAATCAAATAAAAGAACCATAAGTAACAAAACATATTGGGCTGATTTGTAACTAATTTAACAAAAGCAGGTAATTATTATCACATTTTTCACTCCATTTTTGGTCTCAATTACTATTAGTTTACTTACAACTACTCATTTATTTTCATTTTCATTGTTTCGTATCTTCTTCTGACTTGGAGAGAATTTAAGGTAGCAAATGGTTTGATCTCCGGGCCAAGCCCAAGCAAGTCGAAGGTCGCGCAATTCTTAACTTGGGCCTGGCATAGAATAAGAGTGTAAGTGTACTGTTCACATATCAGCCGAGTGAGTGGTTATGATTGAAATTTAGAAGAGAAGGACGGAGAGTCGCATAGCATTAGCATACAGTCTATCTTGCCGGCGCCGCCTCTCTCTATACTTGTGTTATTAATACAAACTGCCACTTGGTGTCAAAATTCTCTCTGAAATTTTCATAATTCAATTTCAGTGGAAGGGATATTTCTGCATAAAATTTAGGAGAGACAATCCACTGGAATTGTGTGGAGACACCAAGTCACAATTATGTAAATACAGAAGATTTCAAATGTTGGTACAAAAATGGTTTATCAAAAAAATTGTAAACAGAGAAGATTGTTACTTCATGCTCTTATTCCTCCTAGATTTTTTTTAAAAAAAAGGAGCTCGAATAAGAACAAAACAGTGCATTCCAGAACTCAGCTTTTAGCTGTATTAGCCATTTTCAAGATGAGTGTATGAACATTGAAAGGCTACATAGCATCTTAAAAATAAATGAGATAGTTGAATTCCATGTCCCATTAAGGTTATTGTTGCCTGATTCTTCAAGTTAGTTTGTCATGATGCATATATATAAAGCTTTTAGATGATTAGTATTGTATAATTCCAAATACTAATAGTATGATATTGATAATGATTAATATGCAATTACATATCAGTACAAAATGTATAAGCTAGTTGCATCTTCTAAGTAAATAGAGGTGGAAAAAGAAATCAAGCTCCGCAGGCAGAGGTGCCGCAGGTGGAAGCATAATTAGCATCATCAGTAGAGTTGTCTTTGGACGCTCCATCAGCACAACCAAACACCATAGCCACGATCACTACAGCTGCCCACAACACCAAAGCCACGCTGCTCAAGCTCAACCCCAACCCTTGGTAGCTGTTCCCACCTCCGACCAGTTCCCTTGCCATCTTCTTTCTTCCAGACTATTTAAGTTTTGAGGCAATTTGGCCCACTTTATAACAATTTGTTAGGAATAGGAGGGTACATTGGACATTACCCCATCATCTTTGGAGATTTGCAACTTAAAGATATAAGATCTCATCAAATTCGGTTCATCCATAACTAAAAGGATACTTTGATGTGGATTGGACCACCTAGTACTAGTACTAGTAGTCTGACTTTCTCAAAGGGTTGATTTTTGATTTAAATACTATTAATTCTTGTCCTGGTAAACCAATTGAGGTGGAGTTGCCAAACTAGCTTTTGCCTAAATCCTACAGCCAACCCTAGCTTGAAAAAACTTGTTGAAGCTGCTGGGATTGGGTAGATGAGGGCCAAGCTCACAATTGCTAGTTTCTATGACTGCTGCTGTTTTTGTATTATTGTGAAAGCCACCCACCCAAGGCAATAATAAACAAGCCATATCATATGTGGCAACGAATAGATTTGGCAATGTGAAGATGAGGATCGGCCTTGGGAACAGAGAAATCAGACAAGATTACTGCCTGACTGTGGTTTGTCTGAAAGAACCGTGTCAGACTGGTTGGGACTTGGGAGGTTTGTTCCAAATGTAAATTGAGATTTGAAAAATGGATCCATTTATCATCTACCTATCGAAATTGTGGAAGGCTAATCCAATCCAAAAGTTCGAACGGATAGATGGAGGCACAAGACTGGACAGACCGTAAGTAGAGACAAATGGGTCATGGCAGACCAGGTTAGCTCTGATACCATATGAAACCCGATCCAACCAAAAAACTCAAACTGATAGGTGGAAGCCCCACTCTCTTTTATCAAGTGGTTATTTTCTCTATATACTTCCGATGCGCTTAACATAAATGGTCAAGTCTGGAAACTCAAAGCCTTAGAAGTATGCAGAGACGGAGAGACCTCACACTCACAGCACGAGCCAGGGGACAATACAATATCCATTAAAGATTAGAGAGGCACACAACTAAATTTTTATACTACACCGATACCTGAGCCTGCCCTGAAAAAATATAGTGCCTTCTCATTTAATTGGGTGTGGAATTATTTGCTGAATTTGAGGTTGTCCACATGTAAAACCGCTTGGGCATGATTTGGACAATCCAGCTATGTTTGGAACCACTCAGAGCTGCAAAAAACAATATAATATTGTTGGATCAACACCGAATCACTTGGAGTTGGTGCTTATTGAAAGCCAGGCATAACCTGATAAGGATTTCCTTTCACGTGGGCCGATCAGAATTTAAGCTCACCAATTTGCAACCTGACATCGACAGAATCTATATAGATTCTACTTAACTTATTGTTCTCATAAGATATCGATCTGAATACCAAAACCTGAATCAGCCAACACAACCAGCCAATTTGCAAGATCCAATGGCCGTGTTTTAGTTGGTTCCTGCTTTTCGTCCCTTGAGAAAAGAAGAGAAAAAAAAACACTGATGAGAAGATATAAGTTAATCATGTGCACCGCCCTCAGACTAGAAACTTACTTGTATATAAATAGCTCATTTTTGACATGAACAACTCAGTTCCAAGTCGGAGTTGGGGTGTTATGGCCAATGATATAGGGAAAGCGTCCATGGATGATGGAGACTTGTCTTCAATTCCTGATTCTGGAGTTATACCAAATTCTTGGTTTCAAACATCAGGTGACAATGTTGAGGAAATCTTCAAGGTCTTATCAGATGTTCAGCTAACAACGCATGCGAATTCTAACATCATGGACTTCCTGTGTGAGCCAGAGGAGGCAAGGCAAAAAAGAAAGGCCCATGAAAAGGATATCCCAACCCATGTAAGTAACTATTTACATTGCTTTATATTTTTCCATTTTGCTCCTACTATTACTAACTTGGTTCATAAATAGGGGACTGATGGTAGGGTATCAAAAGGAAAGCAAGAATATGTACAACATAAGAGAATACGCTCTGCTGAAGTACATAACAAGTCTGAGCGGGTAAGATTAATCCAAGAAAAAGTGCATGCCATCATGTTACACTCTTTTTTGCTGACAGTTGCCTTGATTTTGAAATTGAATAGATGCGTAGGGACCGGATCAAGGCCAAGATGAGAGCTTTGCAAGAATTGATTCCCAACTGTAACAAGGTCATGCACCCTTCCCTTCTATTCACATCCTGCACAATTCTACCCAATTTTCCCATTTTTAGTTTCATATGTGTTTGCAATTGCAGACAGACAGAGCTTCAATGTTGGATGATGCCATCGAATATCTCAAAGCCCTAAAGCTCCAAGCTTATGTAATCTCTTCAACTTTCTTTGTCCATAATTGCTATTACTAGAGTTGTTAGTAACTTACACTACATTTTCATATATCAGATGATGTCCATGGGTGGATCTACTCTATGCCAAGTTCCATATATACCACCAACTTCAATCCAAACAATGCAAGTACCAAATTTCTCTCCTGTTGTTCAAATGAGGCCAGGCCTAGGATTTGCCGGCACATGTTACAACCCAAGCTTTCCCATGATGCCACTTCCCTCGTTCAGCCTCCATCCATCAGCTTCTTCACCATTGCCTGCAATGTCCACCTCTGGAGATCCTTCTGCCCCATTTTTCACTTCACCAACATTGCCTCACATGTCTCTTATGCAACCTATACTAGGAGAGTCCGCCTCCAACAGCTTACCAACTGATTTGCAGCAAGTGCCTATTATATCTCAGGTTCAAACTACCTGCACTTCCTTTAGCAACAAGTAAGAAGGCAGGGAGCTGATCCTCTCTGCTTGTGTCAATAACGTACTTAGTTTGAGACATTTTTTTGAAAATTGAGCTCAAGTTGACAAAAGACAAATACGTGTGAACTTAGCAATTTTTGCAACTTTTGTCCAACACCATTACCTTAAATAATAACCCTTCTTTATAAATGTTATTTTGTTGTGCTGAAACTGCTCTTCTTTTGAAGATGGGTCTCACACATATTGCCATAACATAAAGCTATGAATCATATCCGAACATGCCACAACTTGCTGAAATTGGCAATACAGTTTGATGTTCATTTATGATGGAGTGATTCGATTTACAGAGTAAGAAAGATGGTGTATGTATTATAGACAACAATTTGTGGCTACATTCTCTTCCTTTCTCTGACAGGTCCTCTGGGTATCTTGTTCAGAACTTTGACCTCAAACTTCTTGTAAGCCTTCTTCATGTCTCGGTTCCCTCTGGTCGCAAGATAGTCCACCTCCTTCTCATACCTCTCGTACAGGACTGGTATTAACATAGCTTTCAAGAACACTTAACACAATTTTACAAATCATTAGGCTCAATTTCAAACCATTAAATCTGACAGAAGAAATCATAATACTGCAAGTGCTCCATAATTCATACCTATGTATAAGAGATTCGAGGAGCTGATGTAGTTCCCCACAACAGACAGTATCCAAAGACAAGTGACTGTCTGAAACCCATATTACAGACCCAAGAATGTCATTGCTATCACATTTTTCCATATATGAAAATTTTGAAAAAATAAAGAATGGAGATTTTAATACCAGAAAGAATCCTTTGAGGTCATTTCCACAACAAATGTCACGTAATTTGTGCAAGAACCAGTTGGCTCTTACAAACAATGATCTCAATGTGGATTCGGACAACATAATCTGGTACATGTCCGGAGGGCTCCTGAATATGAATCATAGTCAGCAAATGACAAAAGTCGAGCTCTATATGAATGATCCAATTTATTAGAATGAATTGTAAGATATCACCGTTTGATGAGCCCGGCCATGTTAGTCCAAACGAAAATGACAATCATGGACAGTATGATCAAGTGACAAAGAAGAGTCACAAAATGGTACTCTGCAACTTCGAAAAGAAACCATATAGTTGACACTCCAGCCAAGATTGCACCTGATACAATCTTGTTCTTCCATAACAATATATCAGCAACTGCAAAAACCAACAGAAGTTATCTCAACTATTCAAGAAAAAGCTTAGAAAAAATTACCCATGTGAAGATTGTCAGACCTTTTGCTCCGCCGAGGAGGGAATGCAGAGGCCTGTCATGGCCAAAAAATCTTTTATGATGATCAAATTGCGAGTAATCATCGGAATCAGATGAATAGATGGGCATGGTTGTTTTGGAGGTTTGATGATAATGTAATGTCGTATGTCGTTTGTAGCAGATTATTAGCACTGTAGTGTTAATATTGAGTATAGGAAGCATATATACATGTGTTGAATTGTAATGAGTTGTTGTTGTTGGTTCCAAGCTTTGCAGTTAAGAAACCTCAAACAAGCAAAGAAAGGTATGGCTTTGGCATGGCTTGGTAGGTTTGCCAATAACATGTTACCATTTTAATTAACTATTCATTATGGAGGTCATATTCTTCCAAAGACAATACCTTTCACTCCCCTCACAAGTAACTAGAAACCTTAACAAGATCTAAAAAGATGCTTGCCTTTATTGTGCTTCTTGCAACAGTGTGATGCTTTTGATGTTCCGTAAACTCAAGTTGTTGGCTCCAACACTAAGTTAATATGCAAGTCTAATGATGGGGAAAAAAATGATTAGACTTGCATATGTTAATTTAGTGTTGGGGACTAATCAAACACAACATCGTTCACCGAAGTGAATTGAACATCAAAAACCAGTCATCAACCTGAATCAATAGTTCATTTTTTATATAATTTATCACAGTGGATTGACACAACAGTTGGTTCCAAATACATTACTGGGGCAGCTTAAACTAACAAAATCCCCTTAGATAAAGATTACATCCTACATCAAGCCCTTAAAAATAGCCTGTTTTGTTTCTCGCAACATACCCATAACTCGGGTGAAAAAACATTGAAAAGAACGGGCAAGCTGCTTACACTCAAGGCAAGCCAAACCATCACCTCTCTCACCCAGTGAAGCTCTATAGCCCTCCACTCCTACAGCATCTCCATCCCTACTACCTACTCATCTTTCTTTTATCGAGCCTTATTTTACTTGTGCTCTTCTTCCATTCTTATGCATTACCAAGTAGTGAAACTGAACCAGAGTAACCCCAGCTCACCTAGAAGAACAGTAGGGAGTTTGACTCGCAGGCATGTGGATGCAGCAAAGAACAAATTGGTTTAGGTATCATGGTTATTGGTCATATAACTTGATATCAGTGGCTGAAAAAAAGGAAATCTGGGTGATTGACCTCAAGTAATCTCAACCAACCATCAGCAGCCTGCAAGAGTGACTGGGCTAACTGTCCCTCCAGAGCACCCGGTATCCACAAAGAACCCTTGAACTTGTATGAAGCAAGACCAAAAACCGGTAATGATAACTTGGAGACACCATCCATTTCACTGGGATATCTTACCACCGGACTGTGTGAACTTTTTACACCTACAAGAAATGATCTTGAGGAATTAGCGGAGACGCAATTAACAGATAACTCAAAGTGATTCAATGAAAAAATGGTCACATAATATGAAGCAAGGCATGCAACAAAAAAAGAAAAGAAGAAATCCAATGCATGGTGAAGTACATGCAGACATCATTTTACAGCACATATAATAACAAACGGAATGTGAAAGAAATGTGAATAAATCACATGATTTGCAGAGACATGTCTAAGCAATGCAAAATTAACAAAAAAAGCTTCTATTATTACCTCCCGTAGGAGTGGAAAGAGAATGATATGTCAAAAAGCAAGCATCCAGGTCCTTTAAAGTAGCCCCTGTTGGTATCCTGTATATTGGATACCTACAAAATTCATACAAGCTCCTGTAAGCCACACATGCCCATATAACAAGCAACCAAATACTTCATCCATAATAATAATAATAACAAGTGTCATGATTCCTTTTAAAGGAGTAAATTATGAGTGAGTTATTACCACATGACTACCTTGACAAGTGTAAGCACACGAGGACATGGTGGATAAGTAGAGCACTAAGTTCACTAATCCTTGACTTCTTTTTTTCCAAAAAAACAAACATGACACTTGTTTGGAATAGGAGATTAAAATTAGCAAGAAAAAATATACCAGGCCACAGAGATCCAGCTGGAAGGCAGCAAATCACAACTTCTTAATGTCTTCAGTTCAGGGAAACGGAAGGCAAGATCAGATAACTGTAAGAAAAGAAAATATAAGAACATGGTAGACAATAAAAGATCTAACATATAGTATAAATATATAAAAAATACTAGCCTTGTCAGCCAAAGGTTCACGACTAAAAGGAGGGTCACGCTCAAGATACTCAAAAAGCAGGCACCCTTTGGAATTCACAGATTCGCCTTCATCACTTGAGAGGTCTTCTTGAGGTTCCATAAGCTGGTGGTCTCTCAAAGACAACCGATCCATCCTCCGAGGAATTTCACATGTTAAATGCCGATGATTCAACTTGTCATTAGAGTACTTCAATCCCCTATCAAGTTCACAATCACTGCTACCATCACTACTTGTATCCCTGAAATCACTGTCACTGTCCTCACCTGGTCGCCTGTAACATAAAAAAGACACCATCAATAGGCGTTCATTGAAACACACTACTGATAAATTATACTCAGCTTTATACAGAGTTAACTATGTCAAGCAAATTATAAGTCAAGATAGAAATACTGAAACCAAATGATAAATATAATTGTACGAAGACAAATCCTAACTAGGACTCTGAGGAACCCAAAGAGATAGCAAAGATAATGTTGTCTCGGCCCAATATCAACATTTAGGTTTAACTATGCTCAAGTAGGACCTTTTTACTATAGACAAGCAGATTGGTTATTCAACCCAGTTGCTGATTCAAAAGCATATAGTGAAAAAAATCAGGTCTGAAACAATGCATATCTGGAGCAGAAACTAAATGCAAGGATTTAAAGCAGCAAAAGAAATTAAGCACAAAAAAAATATCTGCAAGTAAGGTTGAATTAAATGTGTCAAAAACCAATGGAATAAATAGAAATGCCAATTACAAAATTTATATGGCAAAATCAGCAAAAATCAGTTAGATGCCACATCATCCAATACCGTCATCTAAACGTCAAGACAGCTATATGCTACATAATCCAGTTGTTGTTTACTATCTAAGAATTTAGATGACAAAATCAACAACGAGGCACCCATATATAAGACTAATACTTTCTCATACTTAAAACTGTCAAGTGAAAAGTGCAGCTTGTTTCAGATTATATTGCTGTTTTGAAAAGAAGACACTACCTAGCCCTATAATACTCTGTCATATATAAAACTCTACACCGAATGTGAAGCTTGTTTCAGATTGATGTGCTTCTATTTAAAAGAATAAACGCCATCCATACTTCATGGTACATATGCAAGGAATTTAGAACAGCTGGTAGTGGTGCCAACGTTATATAAACCTCTTAAGAGAATTAACTTTGGCACTAAAATACTGAAGTGCAGAACATGTTTGGAATAGCAGCAGGAGGAGGTATGGAATAACTGACGCTTTCTGATTTTTTGCAGAGACAAATTAGAAGGCTAACCCAGTTTTGAAGCAACCAGTATACCCGATGAGGAAATAGGAAAAAAGAATACATCGCAACAAAAGAAATAAAAATGTGTCAAAATAATTTACACTATAGATTGTGTATAGACTATTAAGGATATAATGCCAAGATAATATAATCCAAAAGAATAGTCATGAAAGTTGAAATCTTTGCTAAATTAGAATGAAGGTAGTTAGAACAAATCTCATGTTCTTTGGCATGATTGCATAAATAATGTGGAAAAACAGAGTTCTAGCTGTAGCATACAAATACTACATATTAATATAACCATATGTGATGAACCCGAGTTCAAGGATGGAGAGTGCTTCAGTTCAAGATGAACGCATTATGGTGACTAACTTTTTTTCCTTAATGCTAGAAACAATACAATGCCTAATCAACTACATAATGGAACTACTTAAAACATTTTAAAAAAAATCAGTGAAGGGGGAGTAAAATTGAAGGTGAACCATCCAAAAAGACCGAGTAATCAACTAGTGACACAATAAGACCCTAAGCAAGGCCTTAATGGGCATGTCTATCATCAGATACAAATTTACTGAAAATGCCAATGATATGATACCTTGGCTTCACAGAAGACTTCTTAGAATCCCCATATATTTGAATCCCAGACAAGTAAGGAACATAGTACTGAACAACACAATCGCAATCATTCAAAATTAAAGGAACTCCTGCACCATAAGCACTCCATTCTTTAAAAGACTCCCATAGATCACCAAGTACAAAGTACGGCTGAAAATCCACATCACAAGTCCTCAATCCCCTCATTGTTGTCTGTCATCAAATGAGTTATAGTTAAAAACTCTTCAAAATAATAAGACTTTCATGATTACAGAAAGTCCATATATGCCTTACCCTTATATATGACCTTTCCTATCTCCCATTAATACTCCAAACACTATTACAGAATTAGAAGGATAAGGAATACAAAGGCCACTAGTACTCTTAAGTCTTAACCTTACATGTGCAAAGTCATAATATTAGGCTAAACATTTGAACTTTTTCACAAATTAGTACATCCATATAAGGCTTAACCTTCCATAGGCTGATCATAATGGTCAGTTAGGCATTTGTAGCTGTAAAGTTACTGGTACCAAACAATCAAAACACTCCATTTTACTTCAAATGTACTATTCCAACTCTGAAAGCTAAGAATAATTATTCTAGAAACAGACATAAAACCATAAAATCTTCAGAAATCATATTTGCCACACCACACAAATTCAAAACAAAATAAACGAACTAGCAGGGAACTGAAGTCAGTGTAAACAGACTTAAAAATCAACCTTGGGTAAATACAGAGCAGGCACAGTGGGCGTGATCGACTCAAGAAATCTCTCGAGATTACTCAGAGGGGACACCAGCGGCTCAATGGATGGCGTCGCGATAGGCTTGGGATGGTCCTCGGACACGACCCTGTTCTCGAGCTCCTTGTTTAGGGAAGAATGCGGCAATTTTTCCTTAACCGAAGGTGGCTGGCTCCCGGAGACATCGCTCTGAGCTCGCTGGAGCTGATCACTATGACGATTCTGGTTGGCCCTGCGCGCCTTGGCCAAATTGTAAAATCGATCCTCGCCGCGGCTCCTCCCGAACTGCAATCCCGCACCCAACATTCCGATCGGAATCGACGACGAGAAGCGTCCTACTCTGACGCTTTCAGGAGAACACGAACGGTAACACTTGGGACGGAAATGTATTGAAATCGGTTTGGGAATTGGATTGCTTTGATCGGTGAGATGGAGCTTAAAGGATATTTGTGTGCGTGTGCCGTAAACGAGAGTGAAATCAAATCGACCTATTAAAACCCTAGGAACGGAACAATGAGACTGAGACTCTGGTATATGGATCTGGTGGACAGAGAGAGTGGGTGGGTCTCCTTCAGAAGGTTAATTTGGTAAATACAGCACGGAGAGAGAAAGAGTCAGAAGCTAGAAATCAAATGAAATTAGTTGCAGAACTCTGAATAATTATGAATGGCCATGCAGAGACCGAGAAGACGAAGAAGAAATAAAAGCAATTATTATTCCAATATTATTTGTCGATTCTGGTTTTTCCGAAGAAATATGTTTTAGTTAGGGGCGCCCACTCGGAAAAGACGGTTTTGACCCCCATGCCCCACTGGAAAAATGGGTGCATTTATGGAAAAGAGGGGTGGCCGAATCAGGTACCCTGATTATTACTAACGTTTTAATCCGGTGTATTAATGATGTTTTTAAGACTTGACTAAACAGGGCTATGATTGGTCCATTTGCGCTAAGACGATGTATTGTGGGTGACACGTGCGAGAGTGGCTGTACACGTGTATGGTCCGATTTAGATCGCTCGGTGGGATAGGGAGGCTGTCTCTTTCTTATCCCATTCGGTCGTTTCAAACAAAAATGACAAGTCTTTCGTTTATGTACCGTTACAATAATTAATATTTTTTTCCATTTGTATTTTGGGATCGTGCTGTCTTGAGCCACGATCGAAGAAGTGCGTGGAGCTAACGGACCAATAGGGCGGCGGAACTGTGGAACGCATCCCCACTTTTGACAGTGGGCTCCACCTTCAGGTGACGATGAATTATGACGTGATAAGAACAAATTAATAACCATTAAACTGTTTTCTTTGTAGGGAAGATATGTTTATCTGAATTTCTTCCGATGAATTATAAGAAACCGTTGGATCTCCTCTTATTTTTATTGGATAGGATATATTCACAACACAACACCCCGTTTTATGTGGTGTATACATGTAATTATTTTTAATTATTTTTGTAGATAGTTTTGTTTCTGGTTATGTGAGTCCCAACTAATATAATTTTTTTTGTATGTATGTGTCAAAGTTTATAGAAGATTGAAGCATATACAGGTCCATAAACACATCAAAAACAACTTGACTCTAGTGCAATGTAACACATCTTATGGATCATAAAAAAAACACATCTTATGGATCTGCTTTCCAAGCCCAAATTCGACCACAACAACCTTTTGTGGAGACATCCACCAATGTAACATTTTTGAATAATACTCATTCTACATAGCCATAGGTCATTGATTCAGGAGCATAGGTCATACACCTAACTTAATGCTTCACCTCAATCTCACATACCGCCAGTATGAATTCCAAATGGTTAACGGGCTCGTGTTGTTGCTCGGGGAAATTGGTGTTTGACAAGATGTTACAACTTGACCGGGTATTGGATATCCCACAATTATGTTTTAAACGATTATTTGTTAGTCAAATAACACGTAATTTAAATTACATATTATTTTTTTCATTTAAATTGTTATATGGTATAAGACTTACTTTCAGAAAAATTGAATAAGACGCATGAGATGTGAAAGATAGCTCACAGACACAATAACGTCCAACTATGACATATGTGTTTGGGGCACATATTCTAACTAATCAGTTGTCATTGGTTTCCAAATTTACTTGTTCCTGCAAACAAGTTTGGAGTGCCACTGTATGATACATGTTGTAAGGCAAAGCAAAATCGTTAATCTTTTCCAATCTGCTGAACTTAAGTTACTCGTACATTCGATTTAATATATGTCGATAGTTGGAGATCTTACTGCACACCGTCCTTGTCTAGTTGTCATTTTTTTTTAATTATCTATTGTAGATGATTACAACAAGGCAACATGGGTGTTCCCAATAAACCACATGAGACCGAGGACCATCTCTTACGATTCTTCACTTGGGTTTGAGGTCAATTTAATAGCCAGGTTCGTTGCATGCACACAGACCGGAGGACACGAGTTTTGGCAAGAATTGTTTGCTCACTTTTCGACTGACGGGATAGAAATTTAGAATGCATGTGGCCCTTTTTTTTGTAGGCAACAGAATAGAATAGGCACACATATAATATACGGCCATTTAATCTTGGAGTGCATTAGTAGTTTGAAACCTTGTACACGTTTTGTTGTGAATCCGAAATGGATTTGCAGGTTGGGGGCCTCATGCTTACTTTCAGATGTTGTCGAAATGATGCTATAATCATCTAGATGTAGAACTTGAAATTGGATATGTCCAGTCTCGGTATGGCATGGAGACAAGACATCTGCTGCCAGTTCTATTCTAATTTATAGGGACACAACACAAGAGCTACTCTTAATGGGATGCCAAACTAATTGATTCTCACTTCTACAAGCAGCATGTATGTGTATTGTGTAGTCTCTCATCTTAACATTGTAGCATCAAACCTTTTACTCGGACAGACAGAGTTGGCACTTGACAAATTTCATTTTGTAAATTTAATTCATTTTTTGTGTGTAAAGCTGTACTTTATATCAAATATCTTGCCAAAAATCTAATTCAAATCCATCAATGGGTTTGGATACATTCTAGAGTCATATCTGTGGCATGAAATGAAATGACAAATCAATGTAAATAGCTTGTTGCTGGCTCTAACGAGCATGCCTAAAACGTGGTACAGAGTCAAATTTAAATCCATAGTTAAAAAATGATACAAGACC
This sequence comes from Erodium chrysanthum, assembly GCA_036897765.1. Lineage (NCBI taxonomy): Eukaryota > Viridiplantae > Streptophyta > Magnoliopsida > Geraniales > Geraniaceae > Erodium > Erodium chrysanthum. Next base: position 11,258 of record JAYMSU010000006.1, on the reverse strand, counting down.
TATTCTTTATAGGAGCACTGCAAATGACCAACACCAACCAACTACCAAAACTATATATAAAAGAGGCGCAACACGTGTCACGCTGTGATGCAGTACATTTGTGTATGCGCAATTTTACACAGCAGCAACACAACACTTATTATTTTATTAGCGACAAGTCCAAGATACTTTACATGGTTGACTATTAGATCGGGGATGAGAAGCTCTTCTTCTCCACGCTAAAACGCTTCAATAAATCAAATCACTGCCAATTGTTTTATAGGCATTAGTAGATAAAAGCAATTCCAATTGGCAGTGACCGAAATGGGGAGTTCAATTTCAGAAGATGGTGGTCACTACCTCCCTCTCCGCGGCGGCGACGCCAGTTCAACGGACGACTCTCGCCTGAATCAGCTCGGCTACAAGCAAGAACTCAGCCGCAGCCTCTCGTACTCCATCCAAATGGAAATCAAATCTGTGATTTACGAGCTTTGATTTGATTTGATTCGCTGACGTTTATTTTGTTGGCAGTGCGTTGGCGAATTTCTCTGTGACATTCTCCATCATATCGATCTTGACGGGGCTGACGACCACGTTTGGCACGGGGCTGACCTACGGTGGCCCCCTGACGATGGTTTGGGGATGGCCGTTCGTTGGGATCATGACGATGCTAGTGGGGCTGTCCATGGCTGAGATTTGCTCGGCGTACCCGACTTCGGGTGGACTCTACTTCTGGAGCGCTAAGCTCTGTGGCAACCGCTGGGGCCCGCTCGCTTCCTGGTTCACTGGCTGGTACGTTTCTCTCTCTCATTACGTCACGTCATCAGGTTTCTCTATTTCTTTCTTTTTTTGAAAATAATTCTGTTGCAACTGAATCGGCTTAGCAATTTATCATTCCGCTTTAGGACATAGTATTTATTGATTTGTGTGTTTAAAGTTATTTATTTAATTACGAAAATGAAATTCTTTTGGGCCTTCAAAATGGAAGGGTAGAGTTGGCCCAAAATCAGCCCATTCTATGATCAGGTTTTGCATTTCGGCTCAGCCCAATTATATCTCCGACTATAGCAGGAGTATTGCCATCATAGGTAATAGGTAGGTAGAGCAAGGGGAGACATATGGTGGGTGGACTTCTATTTTTGTTGGTAGAAAGTTTAAAGTCAACGAAGATATTCTATTATCAGAGTTAAAAATATGACACTAACGTTAATCAGTCTTTTTTAATTACAACATGGTCTTTCATAAGTAAAATTATTTATTCAAATAAGTCTTAATTAATCCAGTAACCAATGCCAGAGTTCAAAGTAAAAATAACATAAGAAAGATGTTTCTTGGAGGACTTGTCTATATAATTAAACTTCATAAAAGTGAAGGGCTTTGTTTCTATATTTAATTTGTCTCCCCAAACGCTAACAGAAATCAACTATTTCATGTGTGTCTAGGTTGTAAAACTAGTCAAGTCTAGTCCAAAACTATTCAAGCCCGATTTAATTAAAAAAAATGCTTTGACTTGAGCTTAGGCATGTTCAGTATGATTATCATATGTACAAGTTTTAGTTTTAGTTTTAGTTTTTGTTTTTATGAATGTGGATCCGAGCCCGGGGAAATTTATTTATTTACTCCCAATACGCAAGACAGTTCATACAAAAAGCATTTTCTGAAAATCAAATCACTTTGTTCATTTGGTGGGTCTAAAAGAGTGAGTGAAAACAAGTACATTTTTGTTTGAAAAAATCTCTTTCCCTTTTCTGCACAAGAAGACGATTCTTGGAAATGACTCTTCCGCCTCATGCAGCCCCAAACGGCGTCGTGAAGGATTCAGGCCAATCCCGTCTACACCAGCTGGGCTACAAGCAAGAGCTCAAGCGTGATCTCTCGTAAACTCTCCCTCTCTCTCCCATTTCCTCTGTTTTTGCCTTATTGGGATTGCTTCTTCATCCCCAGTCCATTTCTCATTGGATTGACATCTTTGGGTCAATGTGCCTTTGACATTCCAGGGTGCTTTCCAACTTTGCGTTTTCTTTTTCCATCATATCTGTGCTCACTGGCATAACCACTCTGTTCAATTCGGGGCTTAGCAATGGTGGGCCAACTTCAATGATCTACGGGTGGTTGCTTGCTAGTGCATTCACCATTTTTGTTGGCTTGTCTATGGCTGAGATTTGCTCCTCTTACCCCACTTCCGGCGGTCTCTACTACTGGAGCGCCCAGCTCGCTGGCAAGAAATGGGCACCCTTTGCCTCTTGGATCACTGGATGGTAATTCAACACCCTTTTTTTGCCGCTTACTAACTTTGCTCATGCCACCAAATGATCTGTGCGCTTTCTAGTTAAAACTTCACTACTCAGTTCCTGGCCAGTAACCTTTGTATCAGATTTTAGTTACTTTCTATGTTGAACCCTATCATGGCTATCTATTGTGAATGGAGTGTTTATAGTTGACTTTGACTTGGGATGGGGTGAATTGAAGAATGCCATGAAGAATTGACTTTTTTTTGGTTGAGTTCTTTAGCTTCTCTGTTCTTGATGTGCTTGGTTTTCAATTACAGTTCTTTTGCCTGTTTCCTAATTGATTACTCCGTCATTACTCATTCCTTTCTGCATTTCATGTCATTGATCATCCTTCAATGACATCTGTTGTTTTTGTTTTTCAGGTTCAATATTGTTGGTCAGGTAATATGGAGATGACCTTATTTTAGACCTTCAAATCCTTGATTGTCAACTGGGGGATGTCCTGCAACATTGAGATGTCATATAATCTGTTAACCAATTTAGGATATTTTTGTGATTTGCAGTGGGCTGTCACAACAAGTATAGACTACTCACTTGCGCAGATGATTAAGGTGATAATTCTCCTTAGTACAGGTGGTAAAAACGGAGGCGGATATGAAGCATCTAAATATGTAGTTATTGGTTTCCATGCTGGAATATTGCTATTGCATGCTCTATTAAACAGTCTTCGCATCCATTGGTTATCATTGCTCGGGCAGCTTGCTGCTTTATGGAACCTTTTAGGTATTAACTCAAGTGTTTTCTAATTGGTCTTTGTCTTTATACTTCACATAAGTTATTACTTTGATATAACGTCTTTGTTGAATGATCTCTGCACTTGTAGGTGTCCTTGTTCTTATGATTCTCATTCCTTGTGTTGCAACGGAGAGAGCGAGTGCCAGTTTTGTTTTCACTAGCTTCAATACTGATAATGGGGAGGGAATCAGCAGTAAAGCTTACATATTTGTTCTGGGACTTCTAATGAGTCAGTATACACTGACTGGGTATGACGCATCTGCTCATATGGTAAGTCATACAATCCTCAACTTATAATGAGATGCCTGGCTCTATTGCCTTCTTAACTTGATTTTTTAGACTGAGGAAACGAAGAATGCTGACGAGAATGGACCAAAAGGAATAATTAGCTCCATCGGGATATCTGTTATTTTTGGATGGGCTTACCTAATTGGTATCACCTTTGCTGTTACAAACATCCCATACCTTTTGAGTGAAGACAACGATGCTGCTGGTTATGCCATTGCTCAGGTGTTTTACCAAGTATTCAAGAGCAGATATGGCAGTGGAGTAGGGGGGATTATCTGTTTGGGAGTGGTTGCTGTTGCCATTTTCTTCTGTGGCATGAGTTCAGTCACTAGTAACTCAAGGTATACATAGGCACATTATCTTTGGTTTCACCTCAGAAACAGCTTGAACCAGTTGTGGAATTGGGGTTAATGTTATCATTTCTATTCCAGGATGGCTTATGCATTCTCAAGAGACGGAGCTATGCCATTTTCATCATTTTGGCAAAAGGTGAACAAGCAGGAGGTCCCTATAAATGCAGTTTGGACCTCTACTTTTATATCATTTTGCATGGCACTGACGGTAATACTCTCTTTCTCTCTGTGATCTGAACTTGAACTAGAGAGAGACCAATGGCCTCTTGTTTTAACTAGCTCCTTCCTCATTTTGCAGTCTCTTGGAAGCGTAGTAGCATTTGATGCGATGGTATCAATAGCCACCATTGGATTGTACATTGCTTATGCGCTGCCCATCTTTTTCCGGGTGACATTGGCACGCAAGTCTTTCGTTCCGGGGCCTTTCCACTTGGGGCGCTATGGGATTGTGATCGGTTGGACTGCAGTTGTTTGGGTGGCAATCATCTCAGTTCTCTTTTCTTTGCCTGTGGCCTATCCGGTCACTGACGCCACACTCAACTACACTCCAGTAGCTGTTGGAGGCTTGTTCATTCTAACTGTTTCTGCCTGGATCTTCAGTGCTCGCCACTGGTTTACAGGTCCTATAACCAACATAAACACCTGAAACGTGTAGCAAAATACTAATAGTAGCTCTCTTTAGCAGTATGTTTTGTTAATTCATTGAGACCACGCTTTATATATATTCTCAACCAAATCATATTGCCATTATAAGAAATGGTATTGCTACAAAAATTTGTGGTTTATATTGTTTGAGATTTGGATGGGACACTAGTTTAATACATTATTCTGATTGCAATGACAAATACATCACATGGGATGGATATTTCAATCTTGCAGCTCGCTCTCAGACTCAGTATATGCCTACCCATACCCATACCCATACTCTCCTGTGTTAGATTACATCAATCAAGCTGCTCTTTGTTGGCAGTTTTGAAGAGTGACGGTGAATGTTGATCGCTTGAATTAGCCTCAACTTTTCGGTATGTTTTACTGATATATGCAGTCTACAAGGGGAGCCATATACAATAGCTGATAGTCAAATTGCAAAAAGCAATATATGAAAGCTAGAAAGCATTTTAATATTACAGTATCTTCTTCATAACTTTGTAGATATCAGTTGGGATCAGGTATGTGAGATCTTCAGGACAATGGTTCTTTGATTTAGAGGGTGTTTGGATTAGCTTCCCAAAAATAGCTTCTAAGGAAGTGAACCTATGAGTTGTTGATTTCATGATGATGCCTAATTTTTGTGTGGCTTATAAGCTAAGAATGAAAAGTTGGGCATCCTCAGCTTATAAGCAAACTTATAAGTTGGATTAAGTTTAGCAAACACTTGTTGGAGCACTTTGAAAATTATAGGTCAGTTTGCCCTACTTATAAGTCAAGCATTTGTATTAGAGGCTCTTCAAAATGTACTTTGAAATGCTTTGGTTATTATAGGATGACAAATTTGAGAGGCTCTTAAAAATGTATGCTGATAAGGTTAAGCTTGACCTGCAAAGATTGGTATTCAGCTTTGATGGGGCCACTGAACCTCTCAAGGGACTTGACCATAAGGTGAAATTGCTGTCATATTTTTGGTATATCCCCTTGCCTTAAGGTCGAAGCTTTTATAGTCAATGCACCAGCAATTATTCCGATGCCTGCCTTTTGGATTCGATCGGTTTACCATGTTGAATTTCTTGTTCAAATATCAGTGCAGCATGTTTCCCATGGTCTACTCAACATAGCTCACTACCCCATATTGGTTTCATTTTAAATAGACTGCAATTTGTTCCTGAAAACCAAACATAGGTAATTGAGGAAGTAATAATAATGCTTCCTGTCCTGAATGGTGCAAAGGAGAACAGAAAATGAAGTCAATGAATGAAAATTTTATTTGTTCTTTCTCGACCATGACAGTTATTTTTATTGATATTTTAGGTCGACATGCATCAAAACACACTCAAGATTTCTTGTAACATTATCTTCTTATTTGCAAATATAAATCCAAGTGAAGAAAAGGACATCAATTTATTACATATCACTCCATTCAATAGTGTCTTTCTCTTCTATTGATTTGTTTCCTTATCAAAGGGATTTGTGACATCTTTAGTGGGTGCACTCTTTAGTCTTTACCGATTCCACATAATACATTATGTGTACTTTGATGATATCTGATACAGTTTCTGTGGCTTCTGAGATTGAATTGTGATTGTTATTTGAATTGAGGAAGTTTAACTTTTGCTTCTCTTTTGGAAACTTGATTGTCTCATAAAAATACCTTATCCATATGGGAGATGTGACTGATAGGGTTGAGGTCAAATCGGATACGTGAAGTCAACATTATTTGTTGTTGAAATCAATGCAATTAAATGGAACATGTTTGCTTTGCTTCAAGTGAATTGAAATGCAATTGCAATGAGAAGAGGACATTTTGGGGAGCTTCCACTTCCAGGATCTATCTGTTTTATTCTTGCCCCCAAAGTGATGATGAGCTGGATTTCTCTATCTCTGCCCTCCACGTGTTCACATCCTGTTGCTCCAGCGGCACTTAAAAACTCTCTTCTTCCATGTGGGCCCGTCTAATCCACTGCACTCCGTTGTGGAGTACGTGTTTGTCCCTCATTGGCCCTTCCACTTGCCTTTTGGATCACAGGACGTGCCTCGTGTGCTCCTGGATAACGCTTGTGGGCCCGCTTTTTGGGTACACGTCATTAAAAGTGAACACGTCGGATCCGAAAAGGTAAGTCCATTGCGAAAGTGAGAGGCACTCAGTCATAAACACAAAGATAAAGCTTCCTGATCACTGACAAATAACCGTCTGAGCGCTTCTTCCTCTTTCTCTTCGTTGACTTGTACTCAACTTCTCTGCTGCATCAATGCTTTGATTTGAAATTGAAATTGAGAAGATTGTTTGTAGATGATTGGGATATGGAAAAAAAGTGTGATTTCTGCTGGGCGTGGGGGCCAGTAGTGTACTGCAAGGCAGACGCGGCGCGTCTGTGTCTGTCCTGTGACGCCAAGGTCCACTCGGCCAATGCCCTCTCCGGGAAGCACCCCAGAAGCGTCTTGTGCGACATGTGCCGGCACAACCCGGCCCATGTGCGGTGTTTGGATCACCGGATGGTTGTGTGCCGGAACTGTGACCGGACTCTTCACGGCTTCTCCGGCCAGCACCACAAGCGGACTCTCACTCGCTTCACGGGCTGCCCCTCTGCACAGGCTTTTGCGTCGCTCTGGAACTGGGACCTGAATCAACTCGGCGATAGTGATTTTGAGCATCACTATGTCTATGTGGATACTTGTGTGGAAATGGGTCAGTCTTTCCTGGCAGAATCATCGGCAGCATCTGAGGCCGATCGTGCAAGTTTTATATCTGCATTGGAATCTAAAGTGGAATCGAGCAGCCAACATGATAAGGTTTGATTTTGTATGACCAAAGTTATGGTTCTAATATACTCATAAGATTGTTTATATCAGGATTCGTTAGTTCTTAACCGGCCAACTTCAAAACCAAACCTTCCTGATTCTCTAATTTGGATATCCTTGTCCACTTGTTTTTTTATGCATAGATTTTGTGTTGCAGAGATTTAGTGGAAGTGAACAGCAGCAAGAAAAGAATCGATTTATTTTGAAGCAGATCCTTGAGTTGAGAAGGATTCAACTGATTGATGGGATCAATCCTTCACCTCTGTTGCGTGGTGAAGGACAAAGTGACATACCAACCCAGAAACTAGATCACGACTTAGACAGTAATCTTCAAACAAGGGAGAGTCCTCATTCGGAGCTGAAAGCCGAGCCTTTACCTTTATCCCTGTCTCATTTGGAGCAAACACCATTATCCTCAACTGTAGAGAGTCCTCTGAATGGAGAAACCTTTTGGCATCCAACTCAGAGTAGTCAGGTTTGTCATTTTCATTGTAACTCATTCAATTGGAATGGCCTGTATCATAATTGATTAATTTGTGCAGTTTTGGTGTCAAAACATGCAAGACCTGGGGGTATGTGAAGAAGTAGTTTGGCATGATGAATTTAACATTCCTGATGTTGATGTTTCATTCCAAGACTTGGAAGATCTTTTTGGAGATCCACTACTTGATGCATCATGCTCCTCCATTGACAAAGAGGGAATGTCCCACTCCCTTGATAAATCTGATGACTATTCAATCACAATGCCAATGGAGGTCTGAATTCCCTTATCATTTTTCATGCACTAATTATATATACTGCATCATCCAGCTCAAAATGGTCTGATAAATGGGTAATGAAGCTTTGAGAAACTTAAAATTGGAGTGCCTCTACATATTCCCTCCGAAATGTTAAAAACTAAGCATTGTCATGCATTCATATGGTAATATAAGCTCTGAATGAAGCTATTAAAAGTGCTTGTCTTCTAGGTTGAATCATGAAGGGACTTGGCCACATTTCAGGTCAGCCATTCTTTTATGTAATAAGGGTGAAACAGTCATCTACTTGTCTAAGTAGAAAATGGAATCAACGCCCAACAAGTGAAAATCGTGTATCCCGAAATTGGGACATGTAGTTTAGGATTGTGTTAGGTGAAACCTGTGGAGTCATTCTAGTACATATGTTATGAGCTCCACTTTTTCCCTTAAGCTTCTTTACATGCTATGTTTATATGAATCTACATGCTAACGAAAAGATTTCAGGCAGCAAATCTTGTTATTTGTTCATAACTTTATTCTTCTTCTGATGTTTTCGCCAATGACAGGATGCTGTGAATGCTTCATCCAACTACATGACGCCGTCAGCTCATTCAGACACTGATATTTGTCCTTCTACAATGTCGTTCTCTTGTTCACGGTTCAGCACTAAAGGTGATTGTGTTGATACTGGAATTTCTCCAAACACAGCATTGGAGGAAACGAGGGACAATATTGTAATGAGATACAAAGAGAAAAAGAAAGCAAGACTGTAAGTATCAGATTACTGTCTCCTGTCTGAAACATTAATATAAATATAATATATGATGCTAATTAGCAAATTGATAGATGGTTACTCATCTTTAGCTGCTGTTTGTGGCTCAACTGATTGCAACAACTATTGTTTTTGTTTTTTTTTCATTTTCAGGCATGAGAAAAGAACCCGATACACATCTCGGAATGGTACAACAGATGTCCGAAAGCAAGTCAAAGGACGATTTGTGAGAGAAGGCTACGAATCCGATTCTATTGAAGTGGCACGTAGTTTCTAAATTTATTGTACATATCCCAATGTATAATGTATTCTCATCACCGTAACTTAATTCAATCCCATTTTTTTGGTTTGACGAATATGATCTCTGTATCATTTTTTTAGGTGAGGATTAAAATCATAAACGAAAATGGACAAGAACTGCTTGCCTGAGGATCCCCAACAACACCGGGCCGAAGACATCTGAGACGAAAATAAGCAACTAACATGGCCAAACTTGAAAAGAAAGCGAAACAGAAACCGTAGTTTTGTCTGGTTTTAGGAAGTGATAGTGATGCTGTGACGAACATAACAACCATGAGATGTAGATACTGGAGAGTGGAGAGAATAGTGTTTGCATTTGAAGAATGCTGGTACGAGGAGAGGGAGGCTAAGATTCACCAAACGTTGTTGTTGATGATATGATGAGTTGTAATGAAGAAGCAAAGCCTCCTAAACAAGACATGATGATGATTCTCCATCTTCCTTATTAGCTGCATTTGCCATTAAACATGTGTCATGTGTGTGTCCTAATTAATCTACTTCATCACTAAATGTAAATTTGAAGCCCCCAAACCCAAACCACCACAACACTACTTGCTTGCAAGCTTATAAACCAAGCAATTTCTGAACCTTATCTTTATGTCCATACTCTAATCATGCCCCAAATAGGCAAAATAATTTTTTGGTATATCATATTGCAATCTTATTTTGGTAGAGTAACGGAAAAACTCTTCTCTTTGTGGATAAGAGGCGTCCATGCGGACCGAGTCACCTGGTATATGTGACATGTGATGTGAGATTCAGAATTTAGTTTTCATCAATGTAGACTATTTATAATTTGTTGGTCCTTAATTTAAACCTTTTAACATCACTTGTGTTGAAGATTCACTTACTATCTTCATCAAAGTTGGCAACATAAGTCATACGTAAAGTCAAACTACATAGTGATGTATGATTTAGCCATTTACTCAGACTGATGCATGCTTATGTTAGAGGATTAATCATTCTGCATGGTCCCATAACTAAACTGAAATTATTAATTATTATTTGATTCATTTTCAGGTGCGCCTAATTTGTGGCCACAAACAATCATTGATATTGTCCTTGAAAGAGTCCTCAAAATCATTTGTTGCCTTAAACAAGTTCTACCAAAAGTAAGCATTACTCGTTCATCATTGTCTTTTGATGTTTAAGACCTTGCTCTTCCATACACGTTGTTGATCACTAAAACTAGTATATAAAAAAATAAGACAAACACGTAAGAGGCAGGCTTCTTGGAAACGTAAATAAAATCTTTGGTCCCAATTTGTAAGTAGACCAGTTTTATTGAACATGCTAATTTAACACAAATTTGTTGGTGGTATCAGATAATCAAATCAACTAAAAGCTTAAGTTGATTGTTGAAGGTTCAATTATAGTTTTGTATTCTAATAATAGGTCTAAAACGACACCATCAAAATACCACGTCGTCATAGTATGTCCAAGCAACACAACATTTTGACTGTGTCACTTTAGCTTCACTTAGACGTCGTTGTGTATCTACTTCGTAGAAATTATGACCAAAACGACGTAGTAATAAAATATATACTATATCGCCCAAACTGGGAACAGGTACAGTGTCCCCGAGATCCCCTTAACTCCATCCCTTCTTTGTCAACCTTATGTGTCTGAAATTTCTTCTGCTATTGCAAAATCAGAAGCAGCATTTGAAAGAAGAAATCAAAAACATCTACCTAGTATTTAAAGTGTGTTTGAATTAGAGGTATCTTTAATATTTTATGAGTGTTTGTAGTTAAACTTCTGTCTTATTATATTACGTTAACTAATTGAATCAAAATAATTAGATGATGTTAGGTTAACAAAATTTTATAATCGTTAATACCAATTTGGTAAAAAATAATGACAAATAATAGGTTGACTAATCGGAAATCTACCTCCCTCTCCATACATATGCTATGTTAAGATACAATTACCAAATACGTATAATTTACACACATATATATATATACCTAACACATAAACTCAATTCATAAAAAAAACACATGAATGTACGTGAACCTTAAACTGAATAAACAAATTATAATGGATGTACTAAACTTCAAATCAGTACTTAATTAACAAGTTCATATGTTCCCTCAAAAAAAAGTTTATATCCTACATGTTGTAGTTGTTATTGTCTTGGATTATTCGATGTGTCTATTATTCCGGTTTAGTTGTTAAGCAGCAAACGCTACGTTCATTCAAAGCTGACTACATGAATTGTTATTCCCACCAAGTCTGAAGTATGTAATGTTATTGTTACGTGTACTCAACAGTTGTAATGTGTATCTTCATGATTGATATATAATATACTAACCGTGGGATGAAATCATGTGCAAACCCCTGCTTAATG
>JAYMSU010000005.1:0-32109 GCA_036897765.1 Erodium chrysanthum | reverse complement strand
GGTACATGGAGGGGTTCCGGGAGAAAGGTGGGTCCCAGCTGAATGTGCCCAGAGGGAGGTGGCTCACGGGGAGCTTTAATATCACCAGCAATTTCACGCTCTTTCTGGAGAATGGGGCTGTGATCCTCGGCTCTCAGGTGAGAATCCATTGAAATTACCACCTTATTTGTGATTCAATTTTATCGAGTACGCACTGTTGCATTTGCATTTGCATTTGCTTAAATTTGATTGTTTTTGATGAATAAAAAATTGTTCTAATTTGGGTGAAAAATTATTCATCTATAGATGACATAGAAACTCAGATTTGATCTTCTTCTACCTGTTTTCTGTAATGGGAATTTTTTTTTCTGCAATAAAAAAGTATTCCTTTTAACAAAAAGTTTTTTGTTCAGTTTTTAATGAATATTTTTCTGTAATGGGTATGATTTTGAAGTATAGGGAATATCAAGAACAATTGTTTATTGTAGTAATGGAAACTTCATAGTAGGAGCTGACAAAAGTTGTCTGTAAGGTTAGGATAGATTCCTAGGCACTACCTTGGTTAACTATTATTAGATTATTTAGTTTTTGTGTAGTAGAATAATACCGGAGCTAATACCAATGAAAATATGGTTTGTTCTTAACTAATGTTGACTTCCATTTTCTTCAAAAATAATTCACTGCCAAGGTATAGGCTGGTAGTGATGTGCTCTCCCTTTACAAAGTTCATTGTGCTTAGAATTAGGCTGCCAATATAAAGTTGTGTTATATACTCGTTGCACTTCTCCTTATAGGACCTGATACATAATTTTTAGCTTTGCATTGATTTGAAATGAATTAATTCTACTTATGGTTGCATAAACTAGGTACAATTGTACAAATGGTTTTATCGTTCGGGAAATTCTGAAATTGCTTCTCTTTTTCATTTTGTTCTTGTTATTTTTACTTATTTGGTATAGCTAAGGTACCATGGGATATTGTCAGCTGTGTTCAAATTTGTTAATGATTGCTTACATGTCTGATGTCTCGCATGAGGTTGTGGCCCCCTTATGATTTTCTTGTCGATTAGCTGCTAAATCTTGTCATGTATTTTTCATTTTCAAACTACAAGGATATAGAAGAATGGCCTATCATAGAGCCACTGCCATCTTATGGAAGAGGAAGGGAAAGGCTGGGAGGACGACATATCAGTCTCATCCATGGAGATGGTGTTGCTAATGTTGTTATCACAGGTGCACAACCTTTTTTTTATCTAAGCTCATATGTTTTCTTCTACTGCATGATTAAAGTCACTTATATTTATGTTTCCGTAATAACTCAATTTAGCTAGAAAACTACTATATATGATTTTGTAAGGGCCAAAAAATAATTTTTCTTCACATTTGGTTTATCCAAATAAAATGGACATTGTAAGCCACTCCCTTGATTTAATTATGACTCCACAAGCTTTAGTTAAAAATGTATGGCATTTATTCTGACACACCTTGGCATGCCCCAACATTCTTTATTACCTTTAAATCGGGAAAAATGATTTCAGTTTAAATGGTCCAACAACCAGCAATTAGTGACAAACTTATTTGAGATGCTTTTATTATAGCATAGTGGTACGAGTTTGTCATCAACCTATATAAGTTTTCCTGTTTATGTCAGTAAAAATTTACCAAACTTTAAACTATATGATGGTATTTGAAGTTGCTAGGTTAGTATATTAATGGAGTTGTTATCATATTCACAAAAGGCATGGAAGGACAGGTTGCTGAAAATGAAATTGGTAGACTTCTGAGAACCTTTTTTTGCTGCAATTAATCCTACAATTTAAACCTCCTCTTTCCTATGTGTTAACTTCTGATAACTTCTTTTTTTATCAGCACTTTTGTTAATCATATTGTTTTACAGGTCAGAATGGGACTATTGATGGTCAAGGGAAGATGTGGTGGGATATGTGGTGGAATAGAACATTGGTCCACACAAGAGGTCATCTTCTTGAACTAATTAATTCTAGCAACATTCTTATAACCAACCTGACTTTCCTCAATTCTCCCTTCTGGACTATCCATCCTGTTTACTGCAGGTATGAGTTTCTCATCAGTACTCCTCTATACTTGACAGTCTATCTCCAATATTTCCTTGAAGTACACTTCTATCATGAATAAGGAAACTAGATTTTTCTATTGGAATAACAATTTGTTGTTGTATTTGTTTCAGTAATGTTGTTGTCAAGAACATGACAATTCTGGCTCCCCTTAATGCTCCAAATACTGATGGTATCGACCCAGGTATGCATATACACATACGATCTTCTAGTATCCTTATTGCATAAGAAAAGGGATGTATATGTCTGAATCTGAACTCCTCTGTTTAACAATACAGATTCAAGCACCAATGTCTGCATTGAGGACTGTTACATCGAGAGCGGGGATGATCTTGTAGCAGTGAAGAGTGGGTGGGACCACTACGGGATCAACATGGCCCGTCCGAGCTCAAACATCATAGTGAGAAGAGTCTCAGGCACTACCCCAACTTGTTCCGGGGTTGGAATAGGTAGTGAAATGTCTGGTGGGATTTCAAACATCACTGTGGAGGATTTGCATGTATGGGACTCAGCAGCGGGGGTGCGCATAAAAACCGATAAGGGAAGAGGAGGATATATAGCAAATATCACTATCAGGAACATTATAATGGAAAGGGTCAAGATCCCACTAAGGTTCAGTAGAGGCGCGGATGATCACCCTGATGATGGGTGGGACCCCAAAGCTGTCCCTGTAGTGAAGGGCATATTTGTTAGTAACATTGTGAGCTGGAATTCAACTAGAGCTCCGGTGCTAAATGGTATTGAGGAAGCGCCATTCGAAGGGATATGCGTAAGGAACATTACCTTGCTTGGATTAAACCCTTCTGCAGCATGGCATTGTGAGTTTGTTTCGGGTTTTGTTGATGGTACGGTTCCAGCTCCTTGTCCCCAGTTGCAGAGCAATGAATCACTGATGAGCTTATGTGGAGATTCCTAGCTGTCATGTATGGAAAAAAGAAGAAGGTTTTGCTTTCAATTTCAAGGCTAATCAGAACTGTGAGCACAAAGAAGTTTTGATATTGCCACATTCTTTTCATTGCTTGTGCTGGACATGTAAGTTAACCATTTTGACACGGCCAAGACTGGTGTTGATATGACCCAAGGGTGAGCGTGTGAAGCACCGGAGAAGATCTGAGGCTGGACTTGGGTTGCTGATGAGACACGCCGGGATAGATATATTCAGTGATAAGCCATACCAGAGAGGTTCAGTTAATAGTTAATGACAATTACTAGTTTATGATTCAATTTATTCTTTTACTTCAATATTAGTTAGCATTGTTCAGTCCCAAAATTGTTTTTTATAAAGTGTAGTGTTAATGTTACGAAACAAATTAATTGAAGAACCAGCATGAATGGCAAACTTATTGGGAACCGATTTTGCAGTTTAGTTTTACTTACAAATTTAATTTTCTCTTATTTATTTTTAATTTGTTGTTAAATTAGTCCAGTTGCAATCCAAATTATTTGGGTTTGGACAACTGATAGAGGTGAAAATGCTTTTGAAAGATCATAACAAATATTGAACTGTACCTCCAAGAGTATAGCATGAGTGTATCATGACAAATTATAATTAGATCTTGTAAAAAAATGATGGCTCATGCATTAATTTATACCAAAGTTATTGTCAACTAATTGAAACAAAACCTCAAAAGAATCCAAATCACAACATTATAAAAAACAAGATAAAAACATCTAAAAATAGGAATAAAAAAAACTTCACAACAAGAATGATTGAACTCATCTTAGAAAGCTGATATATTTTTTTCTTTGCACCTATTTTAGGTAACTCAGTTACATCAAGGCTTTCAATTTGGAAAAAAAAAATACATAAGGCCGAAAAGAATACATTGACAATCAAAGTGGAATCTATCTGAAATGATACATACTATTTTACTGATGACAGAGAGGCAATTCTCAATATTCAACAACTATTTTGCCCACACAGCACAAGGGAATGATGCACTTACATCCTCATCCCCTACAGAAACACTTGCTCAGCTCATTCCTGCCTTTAACTATGCTCTAACACATTAGGCCCAAAGAATATATGCTCGTATTCAAAACTTCAGTCTTCATCCAATCCCCGTTAGCGTGCAAATTACATATCAGTTACAATTGCATTCAGGACTGTGATTTCTCCCTCATTTTGGCTCTGGCAAAAAATACTCCAGCTAGAAGACCTACAGAATCCAAAATGTTTTGGTCACACATTGTGGAATTTAAGCTGTGTTCATGAGATTTGTATAAGAGTGCATTCCCTGGTTTTGTTGGTTATACTGGAAAAAACTTACCGAAGAAAATGCTTGCTGAGTTCTCCAAACTGGTTGGTACCTTGAATAAAAAGATGCCGGCAAGAGACAGAGGGATCTTATTAAGTGATCCTACAAGACTGCATAAAGTAATAAGATGATGAGAAATTTCTTGCATAGCACAATCTTTAGGTTTATGTGTCTCAACTAGATGAGGACAGCATAGCAGAAAAGTTGACTATTTATCATCTGACCTGTATGTAGTAGCTCCTGTTTGATGAAGAAACCACATCGAAGTGAAGCTGATTGCCAAACCCAAAAATCCACTGAATGTTATTACCAGCCAAAAGCTTGGCAATCTCAAAAGTGGTCTGCAATTTTACCCAAAAATATCATGAGTTTTGATGCAATTCACTGAACTTCAAACAGTTACAATATATGATGATGGCATAATGCATAGACCAAACATCTGTTTTAGATTCTTATTTTATCATACAGAATATGACATAAACTAGAAAAAAAAATAGTTAAGAAGATGGAGACATGAATATGAATAAAAACTCACGTTTTGGAGAGATAATCCACCTCGTTGAAAGCAAAAATCAGAATAACTCCTAGAGGTAATGAAAGGGTGTTATTAAGCAAGACCATCGAAAACTCATTCAAATTCCCACTTCTGGTGACTTGCTTTGCTGTATCCATGACCCTACGTAGAGTCAACTGCACCAATAAAATTAAATGGAACAATAATTAGAGACATCTAACCTCCAATAACTAAATAAATTAGTAGACTATAAGGAATCAATCAAAAAGGTTAAGCTGAAAGCAGCAGTGTATATAGGAGATTCAACAAAACATAATGTGTATCAGCACTTCAACAGATCAACTGGGACATGTCACAAGCAAGGATATGGCCTTTCACATTATCTTGCACGCGGATTTGCATGCACATTGATATAATAGGTAATGTGTTGGATTTATGTTAGTTCGGGTTAGTTCCAGAAAGCAAAATGATTTTGTACTCACAGAATATGACGCAGTTAAGAAACAATTTAAAATCTGCCACGCGTAGCCAACAGCGTGGAAGGATAGATCTGTAATGCCTCCAGAAACTGCTGAAACAATCTGTAAAAGGAAAAGGCAAAACCACTTCAGGCTTTATCATACACAGAGTATGCCTCTGTGATCCTAATATATTGCAAAATATCAATGTTTGTGCTCACATAATTGTGATCCTAACATTGAGGAAGTATAAGGGGATGAAGAAAATGGAAGTTCATCACCCAAAAGATAAAAAGAAGAAGATTGTTTTAAGCAATTGAAGATACCATTAAGAACAGAGCAGTCCAGACTCTACTTTCGTGGTGCTTATTGAATAAATACATTTCACCAACTGCAGTCATCACATTAGTAACATTCTTCAGCACTGTGACCATAGCCACATTGATATATTTCAAACTGCAAAGATAACAAAGTCACATTTAAGCAACCAGGTATAGATTAATCATATAAATATGCAACCTAGTAATCAGAAGAAAAAAAAAAAGTATCTCATATTCACTTCCTAGTGGAGACAGATGAAAATATTAAGTTGGAAAGATTCACCAAAATCACAACTGGAATAGGCTTCTTACCTAAACATGCTTGTAACAAGCATGCCAACAAATATAACATTGACTGGCAGCCAAATCTTAATCAAATTCCATGTCAGTGGTTCTGTTGTTATTACACCAAGAAAGCTCAAGGTAGAGACGATGATAACTGAGATAAAATTCTGCAAACACGGGATTGAGCTTGTTAGGTTCCAAAACTATTTTCAAATCATTTCATTAATAGATTAAAAGAAATTGTGAACGTTACTTAATGAGGAAATGCTAATTTTTTAAAATTACCTGGTATAACATCAAAAATATTCCAGCATTGAAATCATAACTGGAAAGCACAAACTTGTTAACTAGTATCATACTGCAGGACGATATGCAATAGGCAAGACCAGACAATAACGCCTGATTCTGTAGTCTAATTGTCTTGTTACTACGTATCGGTTTAACTTCATCCTTTTCCAATTTACCTCCTTCCAGATCACTTGAATCAACATCAATAGGCTTCATTGCAAATGGTGACCTGTACGAAAAATGAAACAAGGAATTAAGATCATAAACTGAAGCACAGTATTTTTTTTCATTGGCCAAGTTCATTAGATTGAGAGCCACCAATATAAATGGATAAATAAAGAAACAGCACTGAAGTTAAAATATGAATATCACAGGGAGATGAAGACAATGTAATATAGCAATACACTTAAGGGAGAAAAATGGATCATGTTTATTGGATTAATACAAGTTTTTCACATTTAAATCCTTAAATTATTGATGCAAACTCCAATCATGAAGCAACTCTTTAAACACGAAAAAAACCTGGCAGAAAAAAAAGTATGGCAAAGTATCTATCCTCCACACTGCCACAAACAAATAACTCATCTCAGCAGCCTGTAAAACAGCATTATGCCATAAGATGCAAAATATACTGCAGATTCAGGTTGACAGTACTAAGATCTATCTAATCTCCAAAGGAACACACACAGAACAAATAGTGTCATAATATATTGGCAGAGACAATTCTCTCTATGAAAAATATCCAAAAGGATTATACCAAGTGCGAAGAAGTAACTGAAATATGCAACATCGTCTAATATAAGTAGATATCTATATATAGCAACTCGATTCAGAAAAGAAATGCACATAAATGATGCTAAAATGAATATATTAGGAACATAAGAACAAGCAAATACGCCGAAGAAAGACCCAAAATACAAGCTTGAGTTTAATCGTGAACAACAATAAGACATAAATAATGACACATAATTGAAAAGGCATACCGGTTAACTACGTCTCTTCTTAGAGGGCTGGATACCTGATCTGCTACCCCTGTCAGATCATGATATCTGAGGCCTCTTTCCCCACTTAGATTTCTTTCAAAGAAAGAATCTGGAGAATCTAAAGTAGCACCGAAAGGAAAAGTTCTTCAACAGAAAAGAAGGAAATAGGTATCAATTCAGAGTCTCAGATCAAATCAACATAAGTAACATAACAAAAGTTTCAAAAGACGAAGTAGCAGACAGACAGTGATTGAGAATTGCTAAGGAACCATATGCTAGTAATAAGAGGCTGTCTCTAGAACACCTCAAAGATAGGCCCTTTGTGCTCAAGGCTTCACACTTCCTAGGAGTCAAAATTATAAAATTTATTTACGTACCCACCCAATACAAAGATGCATAGGAATACACGCCCGCCTGTTAGATGATTTGTCTTACTTTAAGTGAATTATTTGGACTTAAACTTCTTCTAGATTGGAAACGGTCAATTTTGCAGATTGGAGGTTGGTGAGAAGATGAGTTTCAGGTGGGTACTAAAGATTCTAAGTTCATTTGATTCTCTTCCCATTTCTTAGTTTCACATAACAATGCAACACCATACTTCAACAACAATGATGTAGCATGAGAACGCAGCTAAAAAATGGGTAAAGCTCACATTCAAGCTCCAAGTGTCAGTGACCATAATCAACCAACAAGAAAGGATTCATCTAAATTTGTTAACACAAATCACTACCCATCAGAAGTTGAGCAGCAAAACCATCAAATCCCAAAAGCAAAGCATTACTGAGACAAAAAGAGAGAGAGAGAAAGGAATAGGAAATCACCTTGAACCCATGATAGACAAAAGCTCAGTAGCCGAACATGAATGAACAAGACCCAAGAATCAGAAAGATCCAATCGAAGCTCGCAACACTGGTGACCCAAAAGAACTGGAGAATGACTCTGTGAAATTGAGAGAGAAAGAGAGAGACCCTTTTCAGATGGAAGCACGAAAAGCAAAGAACGACTCTCCGAAATGGAGTTCAAAGCTCTAATTTATAGTCCCAAATTGACCAACTCGCGTCAGATTCGAAATGAAAACTATTTTTGTGATTGGATTTTAAATTAGACCACCGTTAACGGGACGGACTGTTTGGTAACACTACCGTTTTTCAAAAATCAGTCTGTATAACATTGCGAGACACATTTGTGTTTGGTAAGAAATTAATTAAACTACATTTAATAATTTCAATTATCAAACAAGCATAGTCTGAAAGAAGATTTATGCATAAAGTACAAATATAACCATTTTCACAAAATAATAATAATTGAGATTATAATGTCATTTAATGATCTTTGAATTGCTAGTTAAATGTTATTGACATTTCAAAAATAAAAATCAGCAGACATATTAATTTGACTTGTACTCCATATGACACATTTAGTAAACGTTCATTTTTTTTTTCATGTAATGTGAATTTGTATAGATGTAGTGGTGAGTGTTGTTAGATGTGAAGCATATAGGTAAGGATCCACTAGAGCAGGGCTTTAGTGGAACATCAACTATATTTTTAAGATGTAGTCGTCCAAGGAGGACTAAAGTTAGCTACATTTTTTTTTCCCATCCATGATATATATAGTGGACCAATTTTAATTTGAAAAAAATATAAATAACTATTCATATCTTAAGTTTCAATCATGAATGTGAAAGGTGATAGATAATGGAGTTCAACAGTGCAAGTGACCCAAACAAAATGATTTTTCAAAGCGTGAACTTTTTTTTCTTGGATAGCAGTCATTTCTGATTTGATTATTGGAGTTGATCGACGAACAAAAACTAATGGCACTCCAAAACAAGTTTTGGATCATTTGTCTACAATATGCAATAAGTAGGCCCACACTGAATCACGATCGAGGCATGCGTCTTCTCCAAAAAAGGAATCGAACGAGCAACAACGTATTGACATTTTCTTATATGAGAAGACATACACACGCAATTTGGAGATAGCAACTTCTCTGACCGATAACTTTCGATTCCAGCGACCTCCTTGCGAGTTCTTTATACTGGCTTGAAGCTCTCACTCCCCTCTACCTAGAACACGCCTTGAAAAAGACGAATGAGGCTTCAAAAGGAAAGAAACAAAACTCCACTACCAATTTTAGGATTGAAGTATTTTTGGAGTTTTGAAGCAATTTCAAGCTTGTTTTGAGGGATTTGAACTAGGAATCCTCATTTCTATGCACGGGTTTAGCTTCATATCATCTTCCTCTTAGTTTGAACTAGTAAAAACTAGCATGTTCTCATGGATTTTAGCTCCATGACCATGAAGTAGTTTCCATTGGTTATGGATGTCAATGATGTATGTATATGATGGTTAATTACTACTAAGATGGTTGATTTATAGTGTTGGTGATGCTTAATTTGGGTTAATCTGTAAGGAGTTATAAGAGAAATTCTCAATTTCATAAGTTAGATGTTATGTTACATTGATGCATGTGTTAGTTCATATTATGTGTGATGAGATTATGACCTTTGGTGATGTTCAATTCATTGGATTATATCAAGTTTGTATGAGATTGTGTGTAAGTGCTCCCTTGAATTGTTATAACGCTATTTTACCTATCGTTTTGAATTAAACATCATATCTCTATGTTTCCAGTTATTGAATTTATAAGCATCTTGATTTGGATGATATTCTTTTTGAAGGATAAATTAATCGTTATGTGGGTTGATTGGTTTTTGAGTACGCTAATTGCCTAAGTTGGTTTGGAAACACTTACTTTTGATCTAATTGATAGTGTTCATTTAGGTCCGGGCATGGTCTTATACTTTTTCCTCACGACTCGACTCATGATCAAGGATATGAGATCATGAGCATGATAATTGATGTTCCAACACCATAGGATCTTTAACCACTCATTTTCACTTTTCTGGCATGATTGATCCCGTACATGATTACATCCGTGCCTTATCTATAAATTGTTCATTGTTGCTTGCTTTACCTAGGTGACATACATTTCGTTTGCCTTTATTTTCTATTTCTTTCCAAAACTTTCTATACACCTATCGATGATATGCTACATCATTGCACATAGTTGTAGACATTCGATATTAACAATCTAGTATCATGTCTTGCTTGAATACAATCATTACCATCAGCTTTTTGTGGGATCAACCGATATATTTCCGTATGTCTATATTCCTTGAATGATTGTGTCATGAAACACGTATAAATAAGATATATAAAAACTTCGTTTTCAACCGCTCAATAAGCTTATAAACATTACATACCAAGTATTATCCTGAGCACGATCATAAACCAAACAAGTATTATCCTGAATAAGCTAATATCTTATAAGTTAAACACACGTCAATTTTAAATAAATGTTTTAAAATAAACGGTTGATTATTGATAAAAATTATGAATTCAATTTTCTTGCTTCATTAATTGTTGCTCCTCCACGTTCAGATGTAGACTATTTAAAGTTACCAACTCCATCAAAAAAAAAAAGTTACCAACAAAAAAAACAAACTCATAATAAATTGTTATTTGAAATACATATTAGTTCAATAAAAATTAATTTATCTTAAAAATCTGTTTCAATAGAATAAAATGCTTTTTCACTCACGAAATAAAAGATTAAGACACTATTCATTAAAATCGGTCTATAGTCGCATCCATCCGTACAGGTCTAGCTAGTGCCTAGTGGACCTCTAGGCTCAGGCACCAGCAGCTCGTCCCAGTCCACGTTTTGTCCTCCGAGAGCGTTGTGTGCGCTTCTCTCTTTCTTAACTCCACGCGCCACAGCAAGACAGTTTCCAACACGGCCCTATGAGAAAGGGCCACGATAAAGCATACCGAACAGAATCTGTTTGTTGTCATTTTCTCTCTTCTTTATTATTTTATTTTCCCTCTCATCACTCTCCTGCAAATCCTTCATTCTCTCACTCGTCACTCTCGAATGTTCTGAGACAGTTCTTCGAATTAGAGCGCTCTCTCTACATTTTTCGCAGGGACGAAGAAGGCAGATCCAGCGTAGGCATACGTACTAAAATGTGGTGAGGTGAGAATTCATGTGCTCGATCACAATGTTCGTCGACTCTATCCTCTGTTTGTTTCCCGGGAAAATCATGCCGTAACTTTCTATTACTGGTCTGTTTTCTTAACAGTTCTTCGATCTGGTTTTGCTTTTCTGGAGTAGTGAAAGTACCGTAGCTAGACAAACGTATTGTAGGATCGTTAAACAAAAATGGCGAACCCGGAGCACAAGTTGACGCGGCGGTCCTCCCGGAGCACCAGCGCTTCGTTCTCAATAGAAGTGTTCGATAATCAGGTTGTTCCGGCGTCGCTCGGCTCAATCGGTCCCATCCTCCGCGTCGCTAGCGAAATCGAAAGCGAGCGTCCTCGCGTCGCCTATCTCTGTACGTGCATCCTCTGTTTTGCGCTACTGCTATGGATTACCACTGTTGCGAAAATGCGATCGGATTGGGGTTTTTACTTCCTGAAAATGCTTTTGCTTCGTGTTTCTTACTTCTGTGTTTGTTTGTTTTGCGTTTAAGGTCGATTCTATGCATTCGAAAAGGCGGATAGGTTAGATCCAAAATCGACTGGGCGTGGAGTCCGGCAATTCAAGACAGGTCTGCATCAAAGGATAGAGAAGGCAAGTAATTAAAGTTTGCTCTAATCATTTTCATTTTTCTGTAATTCTATTTTGTTGATTGTGTGTCTCTGCGATTGGAGAATCGAAGGGCAGGTTACGACGACGAAGTTTGAAATGAATTCGTAACTGTGTGTTGAAATGTGATCTAAATTTAAGCATTAATTGGTTTGTTGTTGCAATTTGAGCTCTAAGTACTCCTGCACATAAGTACATAATGCACAAGCACACACAAATAAGGCAAAGCATGTTTTTATTTTTGACAATTCATTTTTTAGTATTCTCAACCTACATTTTTTTTGCTATTAATATGATGCCAATGATCTTAGGTAGAATGATTTTTCAAATTTAGTGGTAAGCTATTTTGTATTTATGTATCAAAGTAATTGCATCTTATGTCAGCCAATTTCAGGAGTATTTGCATTGTATTATTAAAAGAATAAAATTCAATTCAAGCAGCTTTCGGGAAAAAAACAATTGAAGCATCAAATTGATTTTTGAATGAAAAGTAGAGTTAATATAAAATGGAAAAAATCTTAGGCATACTTGTCCCCATGAGTGAGACTTGAGTTTACAGGTAAGAGGATTAGAGGTCAAGTTCTGAATTGCCTTTCCTATTATATAATCTATGAATAATGTACAAATTCGTAGAAAATTGAAAAATAATGTATTTTAAAAGTAAAAGTTAAAAATAGTATCTATAATTATGGTTCCTTACCTGTATTTCCCTTTTCACTCAAAAGTGCTTCCGCTCCGGTTGATTTGGTACTCTTTATTTTTCTCTCGTGTCGTTGGTTGTATGGACTGGAAACTATACCGGAGTCTTCCCGCCGTTTTACTTCAGTGAACTGTTGATTTGTTTGTGCAAACGGTAAAAAGGAACATCCATGGCATTTTGCCCTTGCTTCTTCCTCAGTTTGTTTATTTTCATTCTTGTTTATTTCATCATTATGGTTTGTGCATTTTCATGTTCCAAAAATGAGTAGTGATTTTAAAGTTGAAAATTGTTGCAGGAAAATGTCTCCAGTCTTGCTTCTAGGGTTAAGGAGACAGATGCACGCGAAATTGAAGATTATTATTCACAGTACTATGAACACTATGTCAGAGCATTGGACAAAGGGGAACAGGCTGATAGGTATATAACATAAATTTAAAGCTAATTGCTCTTTTCTTGTTCAGATTTTATATCCAATTTCATTGTTGTAACTAAATGCAATACATCATGATTCAAACTATTGCCAGAGCCCAACTTGGAAAGGCTTACCAGACAGCTGGAGTGCTCTTTGAAGTGCTATGTGCTGTTAATAAGACTGAGAAAATTGAAGAAGTTCCTCCAGAGGTTACTCTTTTCGTAATCCTTTTTATTTTTGAGGATGGCTACTATGTAATATCAACAGTGCTGTTTTTCTACAAAAACCATCCAGACTCAGCAACACTGTTCTTTCCACGTACTTTATAATGTAGCAATTACTTGTGGCTTTTGGAAGCAGATTATTGCGGCTGCTAGAGATGTCCAGGAGATGACGGAAATTTATGCACCATACAACATTCTTCCCCTGGACGCTGCTGGTGCTAGTCAATCTATAATGCAGCTCGATGAGGTACTGTAATTTCTACTCCTTGCCGGGGTTCTTAACCACTTAATCATCCTGTCCCTCAAGGCTTATCATGGATAATCTCTTAAGTTTGACTAGTATCTTTTTCTCATGATATTAGGTTAAGGCTGCTGTTAATGCACTATCAAACACGAAAGGCTTGGCTTGGCCATCTTCCATTCAGCAGCACAGGGAAAGGATAGGGGATCTGGACCTACTTGATTGGCTAAGGAGCCTGTTTGGGTTCCAGGTATGTTTTTGACCTAAAGATGATATAACAATTGTATTGCTACTTTCTCTGGATTAGTGTGATTATGTCTTCATCTTTTCTGGTGATTACACAGAGAGACAATGTCCGAAACCAGAGGGAGCATTTGATTTTACTACTGGCCAATAGTCACATACGGCTCCAGCCGAAGCCTCAACCTCTCAACAAGGCAGGCACCGATCTCTCACTTCAAATTGTAAATATGCGATCATACATTTAAGAAATGATGCATTCTAGATGCAACTGAAACTAGAATATATATATTAACTTTGCCCAAATGTTCTCAGTAGTTAAATTCCAATTAGATAAACATATACATTGTTAAATATTATGGTATTTCCTTTACCACTTTAGCTGTAATTGACGTATCAAATCCATATCTGTTATGCAGCTTGATGATCGAGCAGTTAATGCAGTAATGAACAAGCTTTTTAAGAATTACAAGACTTGGTGCAAGTTTTTGGGCAGAAAGCACAGTTTACGGTGAGATATGACACTTCGTGTAAATACTTTTGTTAGTGTACCCTTTCATTATATTTGCATATTTGGAGACTCCATTTTCTTTAGCATGTACTGGAATTTTCCCTCCTAAAATATATAATTTTATACCATATAGGATTCCTCAAGTGCAGCAGGAAATACAACAAAGAAAAATACTCTACATGGGCCTGTATCTTCTCATCTGGGGAGAAGCAGCTAATGTTCGCTTCATGCCAGAATGTTTATGCTTTATTTTTCATAACGTGAGTCATGCTTGTTCTTTCTCCCTTGCATGCTTAGTAACTTCTGTAAAAAAATTACTTTCCCCAACAGTTTTCTTTATGCACTCAGATGGCATATGAACTTCATGGCCTGTTAGCTGGAAAAGTCAGCATCGTTACTGGAGAAAACATCAAGCCTTCTTATGGCGGCGATGAGGAGGCTTTCCTGCGGAAGGTTATAACACCTATTTACCATGTAATTGAAAAGGTATAAAGTGCAAAGACCTTAACTGCCCATGAACCTCTCATCTTTCTGTTCTAGACATGACAATTTTACTTATGCTACATCAGGAAGCAAAAGAGAGCCAAAATGGAAAAGCTCCCCACTCAGCTTGGTGCAACTATGATGACCTAAATGAGTATTTTTGGTTTGTATTCTCTTCACCACCAAAGTTTAAGTTCAAAATCGGGTCTAAATAGGAGTTTTGGAGTGTTTATTGATTTAAAATTGACCTCCTATATGTTATTCAGGTCACCTGATTGCTTTTCTCTTGGTTGGCCTATGCATGATGATGGGGATTTTTTCAAATCAACTCGTAGAATGAAAGGGGTACTTTTACAATTTAATTTATACACCTTTTTCAATCCTTCATTCATATGAGTCCATCAGTTTCTTCCGTAACAGTAATTTCTGTAACAGGGAAGACAATCTTCTAAGAAACCACATGAAAGAACAGGCAAATCAAATTTTGTCGAGACCCGAACATTTTGGCATCTATTTCGGAGTTTTGATCGACTTTGGACATTTTATCTACTGGCTTTACAGGTATTTACAGAAACCAAGTAGAAAGTAATAGTGAAGTGAGATTATATGCGCTCCCGTTATTTGGAGCTTGTGATGTCTAATATATTCTTCTGTTGCAGGCAATGCTCATTATTGCGTGGAGTAGAACTCCACTAATGGATGTTTTCCGGAGGGATGTTATGTATGATGTATCCAGTATTTTCATCACTGCAGCACTTCTTCGCTTCCTCCAAAGTATGATCACAGTGAAATCACTTAAACTTATGCTGAAAGTCTAACTCTCTTACTAACCAACTTAATTGTATAAGGAACATATGTCTAGAATAATCTATAAGCCTTAGAGCCTTTTGAATGATTTTGCCCGTTGAAAATTAAAATGAATCAGGAAATCCCATAAAGTCAGTATTTGAGTTGTATTGACTTTGTAGGTCAGTGTTTGAAGAAAATCAGAAACTAGTTTTTTTGTTTAACGTTTTGATCATAATGTAACAAAAAGCCAATATCATGGCATGATCATACTCTTTGAATGATTGATGAAAGATCTCATCACTGAAGATAGTAGCACTTTCGAGTGGAAATTTTTCTTCAGAAGCTCTTCCATTTCAATGTTCAATTGTTATTACACAATGTTGAAAATAAAAACTCATGCTAGAACCCATATGAATTGGGGACTGTCTGTCCTTCTATGTAGACAATATAAAAAGAATCTCATATATGAATGCTCCCGGCAGGAATTATGTTTTGTTCTTTATAGGAAGTACTTTTCAGTTTGCTTTTTCTATTGGGCTTTCGGACTTTTAACATTTGTTGTCTAGTAGCCCATATAGTGGATAAAATTTCTAGCTTTCTGTAGAGTTTTCTGATAATCACATGAGGGATACATGTTTTTCAGAATATGTTGCATCTATGAAACTATGAATCTTGTAATAGCCTTGGTAATCCTCTTTTTCAATTTGCGGAATTGAATTATAGGAACAGGTCTCCATTAGCCCCTGATCTCATTTCTTTTTCCCCATGTGATACAGGTATTTTGGACATTGTTCTGAATTTCCCAGGATATCATAGGTGGAACTTCACTGATGTGCTAAGAAACATTCTGAAGATAATTGCTAGTTTTGCATGGATCATCATTCTTCCAGTACTTTATGTCCACTCCTCCAAAATAGCCTCTAAAACATTCCGAGACATGTTCCCATTTCTTGGTCATATAAACGGTGTTCCAGCTTTATATATGATGGCCGTGGGAATATACTTGCTTCCAAATGCACTAGCAGCTGTTTTATTCATTTTCCCAATGCTCCGGCGTTGGATTGAAAACTCAGACTGGCATATAATTAGGTTCCTCTTATGGTGGTCACAGGTATCCATGATGTGATTTTCTTCCATTTTCTTGCATGTTCTGTATCATGGTTTGTGAGCTTTTTTTAAAGTTCGATTTTGTTTACTAAATTTCCCTAAATGTGTATGTTGTATTATTTCTTATATCCATTACAATGGTGAGGGCTGTTTGTCAGTTTTTTAAGTTGAGAAAATAGATTATATTAGTTTTCTAGCTGAATAGAGTTATTTTCCCTGGTTTTATTACTATATTTTAAGTCCATTTCCTTGGCTACATTAAGTGAGTAGTCTTCTCCATTCTCTAAAGCTATCTAGGCAGATTCCTTGATCTTGACTTTTCCCGTTGAACCAATTGGTATCCACTATTTTCTGTAAGACTTTAAGCTAATGCAAGGTAACTCTAATTCCCATCAGGTATGAAACCCATATTTTCCACATTTCTAGAACCTTCACATTTTTGTATGTCAATATTTAATAGTTATACTCCCTTGGTTGGGCAATAACTTCCTCGTTTCACTTATTACAACATTATGTAAATGATTGGCTTTCTGCTTGTACCAATATTATAACTTACTTTAAGTTGTTAGGGTTTACTAGTTTAGATGATACTAACTTTTGGAAAACTAACTACTAATTGCTTTTAAAAAGAAAGGATAGTTATTGTGAAAGATCCATTTTAAGAATATCGTAAAATTAATGTGGAACACAGTGACTAATGAATCTGTACCCGTACCAACTTTTAGCCTACTAAAACACATCCAGTTTCTTCCTTAATAACATGAATCTGTTTACTGCTAAAATTTTCTCACATCATATGCAATAATGATTTTTTTTCTCAATTCGGGAAAACAATATTGTTGCATTGATTCTTTAAAAATCAAATCTCATTTCACTCTTAACATATACATTTTATATTCGTATGCAGCCAAGAATTTATATTGGGAGGGGAATGCATGAAAGTCAGTTTGCACTTATAAAGTGAGTCTGGACCATAATACACATTATTTTCACCCTGATAGTCATAAATTTTCTATTGTTACTTATGCTGTTGCATCTTTCAATATTCCTTTTCATTTCAGGTATACTATATTTTGGGTGTTGCTTTTTATATGCAAATTTTCTTTCAGCTATTTCATCCAGGTAATTTTTTTCTTAAAACATTGTAATTTACCTAGGTTGGATGTGCAGGTTTTTTGGGTTCCCTATTAACACATTGCTTCTCTTTCTCAGATTAAACCTCTTGTGAAGCCAACAAAAGATATAATGAGAATTCATAAAGTCAAGTATGCTTGGCATGAATTGTTCACTGAAGGTACTTTTTGGCTGTCACCTCCTTCTACCTTTTAACTTAAAGGCGGATTTATGACTAGGTAATGAGGTATAGATTGACTGTCTTCGCCAGATCATCCAATATAAAAAACTTTTCATAATAGAAATGACTTGAGTTCAAATAATCAGAGCAAGGCCTCTTCGATCCTTCTTTCTTAATCTCATAAATAAGGAGATGGAAGAGTTTATATCAATGCAATTACAGTTCTGAAATCAGAAAGGAAAGCTCACCCTACTATAATAGAAGCTCAAGTGTGTATTCGTTTTTATTTTATTAAACAAGATTTTCTGGCAATGCAGCTGAGCACAACTATGGAGCTGTTGCATCACTATGGGCCCCAGTAATCTTGGTATTGTACTGTAATAGTTCCATGTTTGTTGATATTTTGGTGCCCAGTTCATTCTTCATGGTCTGCACAATCCTTAAATTGTATTTCATCAGCAAGCTCATTATGGTTTTCATGAGTAATGCAGGTATACTTTATGGACTCTCAAATTTGGTATGCTATTTTCTCGACTTTGTATGGAGGTCTTGAAGGAGCCTTTGATCGTCTAGGAGAGGTAATTTGTTTCTGATGTTTATTCGTCTTCTTAGACACCCTTATTGATCTCATTCTTTATTGTTCGTTTTACATGGTTAAATTAAAATCTTGAGATGATATCGATATGGGAAGTGGAAATATGAGAATGGGGTGATCGGTAGCATTTTGCCTGCATGACTGTCTCTTATATAGTTTTTCTTTGCTTTTAATGCATATTTTTTTATGGCAAACAAGGTAGTTCCATTCCATCTGTCAAAATAGTACGTCTTTAAGTTGGGATTCTAACTTTCATTTAATTTTATCCATTTGTAAGTGGCATATCATTATATATTTTTTCACAAATATGCTTCATCTGGACCTCTTTACTGTAAAGAATTATTGACTCTTGATTGTACGACCATAAGTTATAATCATTTCTTTATGTTGGAGTGCATAACATACATATATATATATATATGCGTGTGTGTCTGTATAAGTGATTTTTTATATATCTCATCTTTACAGATACGAACACTAGGCATGCTAAGGTCACGCTTCACATCCTTACCCGGTGCTTTCAACTCCTGTTTGGTCCCTTCTGACAACACAAAGAACAAAGGCTTCTCCTTGTCAAAGAGTTTTGCTCAGGTTTCACCCTGGCTTCCAAAACTAAATTATAGTTTCAGTACTATTGTGCATGGATTTTCTTAATATACAAATTTTGTTCTTATGTAGGTTACAGCAAGCAGGAGAAGCGAAGCTGCAAAATTTGCTCAATTATGGAATGAAGTAATATGCAGTTTTCGTGAGGAAGACCTCATTAGTGACAGGAAAGCAACCCCCCCTCCAAACACAAACAAGTTATCTTGCCGTTCAGTCAATATTTCTTTGTAGCATAATGCAGTGAAAACTGAAATAGGCCTTTTTTTTAACCAGGGAGGTGGATCTATTGATGGTTCCTTATTCATCTGATCCTAGTTTGAAGCTGATTCAGTGGCCACCATTTTTGCTTACAAGCAAGGTTAGCTATTTCCCTTAGAATTCCTGATAAGTCTATAATTGTTTATTCATGAATGTTTGTCTACCTTTCCAGATCCCAATAGCATTGGATATGGCCGTTCAGTTTCGATCTAGGGACTCTGACCTTTGGAAACGTATATGTGCTGATGAATATATGAAGTGTGCAGTCATTGAATGTTACGAGTCATTCAAACTGGTACTGAATGCTTTGGTGGCTGGAGAAAATGAGAAAAGGTTATCATTCACAGTTTTTTCATTGAAATTTAAATGTCATTGATCATTGATCTTTATTTGATTGCTCTTTATTTTGCATAATATCTCACAACTTTGCAAGCAACCCTAATTTTGCTCTTCTGAGGTTTTGCAAACAAATATCAACAACCTTGTTGTCCCAGTGTTTCCAAGTGTCCTATAATTGAAGTTTTTGTTTGGTTATATTATTGCAGAAGTGCATGAAATCTGACGACCAACTATACTCTTGTAACAGGATTATAGGCATCATTATTAAAGAGATTGAAAATAGCATTGCAAAGAATACATTTCTTTCAAACTTTAGAGGGGCTTATCTACCCATACTTTCTAACAAAGTCGTTGATCTCATTGGTATCTTGGTGAGCCATCCCTGAAAGACTTGTAATCAGATCCATAGTTTGGCTTTTATATGTGAATAGTAGTTGTTCATTTTGTATTTTTATTAAACTTTCCACTTTACAACTTAATTTTCATGCTACAGAAAGACGGTGATCCGACAAAGCGTGACTCGGTGGTCTTGTTACTGCAAGACATGCTAGAAGTAGTAACCCGTGACTTGATGGTGAATGAAATCCGGTCTGTGAACTTCAATGCATTTTAGTTGGCTTGTTATAAATCTTACTCAACAAAAATTAAGAATTCTTGTTGTGCTTTGCTTTCTATAACATTTTCAGCGACTTGGTAGAACTTGGCCAAAGTAGCAAGGATTCTGTACTACAACTTTTTGCTGGCTCTGATTTAAGACCGGCTATAGTGTTCCCTTCAGTGGTTACGCCACAATGGGAAGAACAGGTACTTATCTCCAGTATAAACTGTATCAACTGAATTCTGAACTATAGTGTAGATATATATAGATAGATATTAAATTATATTAGATAATTTATCAAGTTTTCTAGCAACTATTGTACATTTTCTGTTGGCTGGTTATTGTTTCAGATTAGACGCCTCTACCTCCTTCTGACGGTAAAAGAATCTGCTATTGATGTACCAATAAACCTTGAAGCACGAAGAAGAATTGCGTTCTTTACAAATTCATTGTTTATGGATATGCCACATGCTCCTCGAGTCCGTAACATGCTATCTTTCAGGTCTGCTTTCTATATTTTTATCTATAGAACAATTATAATTCTGCTTTTGATTAAACATTGAAGATATCTTCTTTTGCATATTGTCTCGGACATCAGAATTGCAGTAAAAGAATTACCCTCAGTGTCTTGATTGGCCGCATATGGCCCTTCAGTTTTCAAGCTGCTAAAATTTTCATTTATATAATTATAACATAATTGTGCTTCTGGCCATTGGCAGTGTCTTGACTCCATACTATAGTGAAGAGACTGTTTATTCAAAATCTGATCTTGAAATGGAGAATGAAGACGGAGTATCAATTGTATACTACTTGCAAAAGATCTACCCAGGTCTGTGATATTGTCCGGATCCATAGTAATATTGCTTGGTGTTTACATAACTTCAAATGTTTTCAATAAAATTTGTTTTGCACTGTAAGTTACCACGTTGTGGTTTTGTTAGATGAATGGAATAACTTCATAGAGCGGCTTAGTTGCAAAAAGGAAAATGAGGTTTGGGAGAATGAAGAGAACATCTTGCAACTCCGCCATTGGGCCTCTTTAAGAGGGCAAACCCTCTGCAGGACAGGTGAAGATGCATTATCTATTTTGTATGCTCATATTTATTTGTGGTACACTGTTACTGATTATTAGTTGTGTTTCAGTTAGAGGGATGATGTACTACCGACGAGCTTTGAAGCTTCAGGCTTTTCTTGACATGGCTAACGAACAGGGTAAGAATATATAGTTTTTTTTTATATGGGTTAAACAATATCCTACATTTTGAGGCCTAATCGGTAGACATCAACTTAGTTTGCTTTTGGACTTGACTCCTCTTTACCACTGCTTTATATTTTTTTTTTGGAAATAATCTGCTTTATAGTTAATATTTGTCAGTTTGTGTATGCATTTCAATTTATGAACAGAAATGCTGGAAGGCTATAAAGCCATCTCAGTCTCAACAGATGAAGCTAAGAGAAGTCAGAGATCCATATATGCTCAATTAGAGGCTGTTGCTGACATGAAATTCACATACATAGCCACTTGCCAGAACTATGGGATACAGAAGCGGAATGGAGATCGCCGTGCCACGGACATCCTCAATTTGATGGTTAAGTATGTTCTTCATCTGATAATTCATTCTGGTTTCAAACATGTGGTGACTTCCTTTTGCACAAGACTCTGATTCCTTGTGGCTGTCACCCAGCAATCCCTCTCTTCGCGTGGCATATATTGATGAAGTTGAAGAAAGAGATAGTGATGGAAACGGACAGAAAGTTTATTATTCAGTGTTGGTCAAAGCGGTTGAACATCTTGACCAGGTAATTTTTCTTTCAAATCTTCCCTAGAATGACCATATCAACTTCAAGCACTAATTTTTTTATTCCTCCCCGTAAGGAAATATACCGTATCAAATTGCCGGGCTCAGCGAAGATTGGAGAAGGGAAGCCTGAAAATCAGAACCATGCCATTGTTTTCACTCGAGGTGAAGCCCTGCAGGCCATTGATATGAATCAGGTAAGTTTATAAGGATTTGGCTGTACCTTGGTTTTCTCCAGATGCCAGTTCTGATAAGTTAATTGTTTCTTGTAGGACAATTATTTGGAAGAAGCTTTTAAAATGCGCAATCTTCTGGAAGAATTTAATGAGAATCATGGTGTGCGTCCACCTTCAATTTTAGGTGTTCGCGAGCACATCTTTACTGGCAGGTAGGATGCTTGCTTTCCTTTTTGGAGCTATAAGCTGGTAGCTTATTTGTTTATTTATTTATGTCCTTACATCTGTTCTGCAGTGTTTCTTCTTTGGCTTGGTTCATGTCAAATCAAGAAACTAGCTTCGTCACCATTGGTCAAAGGGTTCTTGCAAGACCATTGAAGTACGTTTTCTGTAAAATTCTGAGTATTTAAATTTTCAGACACAAAATTATTGAATGCATAGTTTATCTGACAAAGAACATAGTTGAAATTATCATAAATCATGATGGATTATTAGCCTTTGTCTATCTTTTTAGCACAACTCATTCAGATCTTCTACTTGAATTCTTCTCAACCATTCTGTCCCATCTTATGCTATCTCCTCAGCTTGGTCATGTGTTGTCAGATTTTCTCACATCTTTTGTCCAAGATAGCTTAGGCTTACCATTTGTTTTTTCCTGATCAAATTATCACCTTTCCATACTGGGTCACTAACCTCTCTGCATTGCATCTGTCCAAATCACGTTAGGTGATTTTCTCTCCAATGGAGGTAGTTTGGACAAGTGTAGTATAGGGAAGTCACTATCCATGTAATGAAAGGTAAAACAATTCAGTTAGGAAAATCTAAAAGATAAGGAAATGATTAGTTATCATAACATGGAAAGAAGAAATAAGTAAAAACAAATAAATCATTATGTTAGTGCAGCAGCTTTAGTGTGGGAAAAACAATATATAGCTCACAATACTGTTAATATAGATATTTTTAGCTTTTACTCAATGATTTTTTGTTCTTTGCCCGATACCAGTGTTCTCCAACTTCATTTTTTGGTAGCTATTATTACATAGTAATTGGTTGTTTGTAGGGTTCGCTTCCATTATGGTCATCCTGATGTCTTTGATAGACTCTTCCACATTACCCGTGGAGGTGTCAGCAAGGGTTCTCGTGGCATCAACTTAAGTGAGGATATATTTGCTGGTAGGTGTCTCATAATATATAGTCATAGGGATCACTGTAATTCAGCCACCCCTCAATATATATTTTCTCTATGCAGGTTTCAATTCAGTACTTAGACGTGGTAATGTAACTCATCATGAGTACATCCAAGTGGGGAAGGGAAGAGATGTTGGGCTTAACCAAATTTCACTTTTCGAAGCAAAAGTGGCCTGTGGTAATGGAGAGCAAACATTAAGTAGAGATATCTATCGATTAGGCCATCGCTTTGACTTCTTCCGCATGCTATCATGTTATTTTACAACAATTGGATTTTATGTCAGCGCCATGGTAATTTTTTTTTCTTTGTTGTGCTGCTGTTTTATCTATTATTATTACATCCGAAGCTGGCTGAGAAACATAAAATTGATTTTTTTTCCACTTAAGACTCCAAATAGGAAATTTTCAGTGTCTGTCTACTCTGTGGAGTCAGATCTTAGATTTAGTATCCATATGCTTTGCATGTGTCTGTATTTAACCTTGGAAGCTTTATTTATTCTGCAGCTGGTTGTCATTACAGTCTATGTTTTCTTGTATGGCAAACTTTACCTGTCACTGAGTGGATTGGAGGCAACTATAGTCAGGTACGCCAGGTCTAAAAGAGATGATCCACTGAAGGCAGCCATGGCTTCACAGTCTGTGGTTCAGCTTGGTATTTTAATGACCTTACCTATGATCATGGAGATTGGACTGGAGAGGGGGTTCATAACTGCGTTGAGTGAGTTAATCATCATGCAACTTCAGCTAGCTGCTGTGTTTTTCACTTTCTCCCTCGGGACAAAGGTCCATTATTTTGGAAGGACAATCCTTCATGGTGGAGCAAAATATAGACCAACTGGGCGTGGGTTTGTGGTTCGGCATGAGAAGTTTGCTGAAAATTACAGGATGTACTCAAGAAGCCATTTTGTAAAGGGATTGGAGCTTATGATATTGCTTATAGTTTATAATCTTTATGGTCCAGCAGTAAGTGATTCTACAGCTTACATGCTTATCACAGGCTCAATCTGGTTCTTGGTTGCTTCTTGGTTGTTTGCTCCATTTCTTTTTAACCCTTCGGGATTTGAATGGCAAAAGATAGTGGAAGACTGGGAGGATTGGGCAAAGTGGATGAACAGTGGAGGTGGAATAGGTGTGGCAGCAAACAAGAGCTGGGAGTCCTGGTGGAAGGAGGAACAGGAACATCTGCTGTACACTGGACCTATAGGACGATTCTGGGAGATCATTCTTTCTCTACGCTTTTTCCTCTATCAGTATGGAATTGTTTATCAGCTTCACTTGTCCAGTAAGAATACGAGCATCACTGTGAGTATCTAATTCTTCTACATGTACTTTGATTTATTTTCCAGGTGTCAATTTTCTAGTAATTCTAATGTTGTTAAGTTTGTGCCTAGATTACTACAATGATTGAAAGTAGCACAGTATTTGGGATGTTTTACTTTCCCTCATGTGTCTCGTATGCATTAGTTATAACTTGTAACATACTCTTAAGGATATGTTTGGGAAGCAGGAATAGAATGATCATTCCAACATTGTCATTTCTTGCTTAACTCCGGTAGAATTATGAATGACTAGAAAGCTCATTATAGGAGGAAAGGCCACTCTAGTGTTTTCTTGAAAACTCATTCCATATTTTAACCTATGGAATGACCCTGCCAGGCTTCCAGCCTGTTGAAATGTCTCACGTTGGAAGACTGTAGATTTAGTGACCACTTGATAAACATCTTGAGGCCTCCTTGAGCTTTTGGGTTGGTTGTGCATAAATCAGACTGCTTATTGGTAGCATAATTGAGTTTTGTTTCTATTTGTTGACTGTGTGTCCATGTCTTGGAAATCTCAATTATATAATGGATATTACTAGTAATTCAAGCATCATTCACATAGAAGTCATACGTATTTTGTGACAGATTTTGTTTAGTGGACACATGCTTTGGGATGAAGGAGTAGCAGCATAATACTCCAATGAAAATAATTTAACGATAAAGTGCATGCTTTGCCCCTGCATCGTGTAATTCTTTTATTCTCAGTTTGGATCAAAGCATTTGGAAATAGGTTGAGATTTGAGTTTGTAGTTTAACCATCTTAATATTCATGATCGGTCCTTATACCTTCTTTATATGAGAATTTTAAATTCTCATAGGGAGATAGTTCCAACTCCATAACTAGCCTGGCTTATACGATAGTTGCAATTCAAAATGGGCATGGGAAGTTATTATATCACTCATTGAATTGGTTTTGGCTTCTGATCTCAATCCAAATCCATTCCTCTAAATGTCTCATCCAAATATGCACTTGTATGCATTAGAAAGTCTTGTAATATGGATTCGGATGACAAATGTAGAATAAAATAACAGTAATAGCAAAACTTATGTCTTGCTTTCTTTTGTGGTTTCAGGTTTATGGTTTGTCTTGGCTAGTAATTCTTGCTGTGGTGGTCATCTTAAAGGTATAGTTGTCAGAGTCAGAATTATTGAATGTAAAACTTGTGAATTTTTGGTATTGCTAGAAGCCTCATTGCATGGACTGGCATTCCTTTAAAAATGCAGATTGTATCCATGGGCAGAAAGAAGTTCAGCGGAGATTTTCAGTTGCTCTTCAGACTACTGAAGTTGTCCCTATGTATTGGATTGGTTGTCAGTCTTGTCCTCTTGTTTACATTACTTGGTCTCACAGTTGGAGACATCTTTGTTAGTTTCCTAGCCTTCATGCCGACAGGATGGGCACTTCTGCAGGTATGTTTCTCATCATTGATTTCATTCGAGCTTTCTAGTTAAAACATATCTCCACCATCTGGTATAGCTTGTGATGAGTTTCCTCCATGCATCTGCATCAACTTTTACTAAAATTTTGGATTTTGATTACTATTAGCCATCCCAGAAGTTCTGGGATATTAGTAATTTGAGTGATCTCTTTATCCCATTCTATTCTTATAATTTTGTATTTCTGTATATGAATATAATCTCTCTCATTATAGTATTGTTATACCTACAATTGACTGTGCACTGCATTTGTGACATGGTGCAGATAGCACAAGCATGTAGGCCATTGGCGAAGGCCCTAGGAATGTGGGGGTCAGTGAAAGCGTTAGCAAGAGGGTATGAATACATGATGGGGCTGATTCTGTTTGCACCAATTGCCATACTAGCTTGGTTCCCGTTTGTGTCGGAGTTCCAGACGAGGCTTCTATTCAACCAAGCATTCAGCCGAGGACTTCAGATCCAGCGAATTCTTGCTGGTGGAAAGAAGAACAATCAGTAAATGAAGTAGTTAGTATTCTTGAGTTGTGTCCAGAATAGATACATGGAGAGTGAAGAAAACTAATTAGATTTACTGCCAGTTTGCTGGGTTATGCTCCAAACCGTGTAACATTCGGTCACAAAAAAGATGCATTTTTCATGCTCCAATTAGTAGGCTTAACAACCAGTTAGAGGAATGTAGCATTTGCTTTCTTTGTGGAAATTAGATAAATGTTTGCAAATACGAAGCTGCAAGGTCTTTTGAGGCTTATCACTAGCCACGGGTTTTATTGGCATTGTGTGTAATGGATCAGAGTCCTTAAAAAGGACAATTGGTTGATACATCAAATGCTCACTTTCATTCAGTGGTTGAGGCACAAAAAAAGCTCGTTCAAGGCTGGCTTGGGGAACGCATGTTTCAATTAATTATAGTCCAAGATATTCACTACAAGTTCTCAAATAGCAATTTGGTGATATTAAACTGTTGGCCCTTAATGCTCTTTTGCAAAGTTGAAAGGCCTTCATCCAACCAGTTTTGCTTTTTTCCATCACTCTGCACATGTTTTTCTTTAATATCGTCACTGTCACTCGAACCTTGACCACCAAACTACAAGCTCAAGCGCTTAACCACTTAGAACCAAGTCTTAGTATCTCTATACAAAAAGATATACAAAAAGATTTTACTCGAGGATTCCACTTGGCTGACAAGTTTCAGTATCTCTATACGAAGAAGATTTTACTTCGAGTATCCCAATTTGCTGACTAAGATAGCAAGGGGCAAAAAACAAAATTAGAGACTTTTCCAACTCCAGGCTGTGGCATTGAAATCAGCAAGGGGGCCAAGACTTTGCACTAGGCGATGAAAGTTTTACTCATCCTATATTCCCTTCACCACAACCATTCTTTCCCGCTCTACCTGCATCGCCCTATTGTGGTGAAGACTCCCGTTCTCGCTTGATCTTTCTAACATAGATTCGTGGCTCATTTCTCCCAGCCTCTTTAAACTTGGATGATGGTGGCAGTTGGGTTTGTGCAGGTGAATTAACTTCTCCTTTGTAGTTGTCAGCAGCTCGTGATGCTACATTGTTACGCCGAGGAGCTCGCGAAGGATTGTTGGATGATGACCCTGTGGATAGGTTTTTAACACGTGGGGCATTGGGATTCTTCATCATCTGATCTTCCAGTGGAGACTTCTTCAATCTTTTATGTAGAAACCCATCACCAGCATTGGCAGAGGTACTCAAATTGGCATTGGCATTGGCATTGCTCTCAGAAGAACCAATGTTTTGCTGCTTCTCCACTGGTTTCTGAGCTGAATTTCCCAACCCATGTCTTAGCAAGTTTTCATAACTTTCTACAGAAAATACCAACAGTCGTCAAAATAGGGTAAACTGGTAATAATGGAAATAATATGCTCATGACTAATGGAGCTACACAAGAACATGTCAGGAGTAGTATTGTTAGTTGTATCAGCTGAACATGAATGGCTGTTAAGAGAGCTTCAAGATTTACAGCTACCACAAATTTATGATCAAATTAAGATTTCATATATTTGATGAGCATACTGGGCATTGACTGAAATACTATCAATTTAAACAACAGTAGTTAAAGTGAGTGAAAATGAAATAGAAAACCAGTGTGGAAGCTATAAACAGCTTACCAATGGGCCCCTTTCCGGTCTTGTGGCTATAATCAATCAAACCCCTCATTCTACAAAACGTATCTGATATCTGCAATCCACCATGCATAAGTTAACAGTGTTGGAATGTAAATGTTTAAGCACAAGCAAGTTCAGTGTGCAGACAGACACTACGCAGTCTGGAATATACATATCAAGAAGCCGAGTTTATAATGAGGTAATCATAATAAATTCTGGACTTACAAGTATAGAAACAAATCATCATACCTGAAGACAGCGCCCAAAATCTTGCATATATCCTATTTTAGTAAGCACACTCGGCACCTCCAAAGCTTTTTCCAATTCACAAGCAGATTTGACAAACCTATAAAAGTTCCATATAGTGGTTGATAAAAAAATTGAAAACTACCATATGGTTTACCAATCACCATGCAATGAAACCACCAATCCATTAATCTATATCCGGCAAAATGAGATGGTTAAGTACCAAATTGTTTCTTTCACTGTATGCACTTAGATGCTTGTGTACCAGAATGCATATATAGCAAGGGGAATATTTTGTTGCATCCTTTTAAAAAAAAAACATTTTTGTTGCATCCTATGACTAAATAATTTGAATATTAATAGAGCATCTCAAAGAGTAAGGTAACTAGAAGTGACACTTATGGAAGTAAGATAATTTGCAACAGAAAATTAACTTACGCATCACATTTCATTTCTAGATCCTGCATAGATTCATTGGAACATGCACCTAGAGCACAGGATTGATAGTTGCGTGCTGTGTCTTCAAGCTTACTAATCTACAAATATGAACTTCAGTCAACAATAATAATAATACACTTATATTCCCTTCAAAACTCCTTGATTTATAACACATTAATAAATCTGAAAAGAATTAACTGAACCCAATAACAGGAAACCCCATCCATATAAGCAATCATCAAAGCTCATATCCCTAGAGGCCATCCTCAACTTCAACCACACCACACTAATTGTATTCCTGACATCATTATAGATCAAAGGTACTGATAGTGACCACTTTTACAAATTTCCATATTTTGTAGCTTGATTGAATTTGAACCCACAGCTTACCCTTATTCTTGCTCAAGAACAAAACAAAATATACAACATGTTAAAGCACCATATAACCTACCTCAGGCATTATTGACCTTCGAGGAATGAGCACATCGTGACTTCTTGCACAAAATTCCCACAAGCAAATCTAGCAAATATGAAAACAAATTAACTACTCAGAAAGCCAAACCAATAATAGTAAGTTATGAAGTTAACAAGCTTCAAGGAAACAATGCATCTAACAACTCCAAACCTTTAGATCTGGAGAGAAAACAATACGTAGTTGACCATCATGTGCTACACGTAGCTGCTCAAAAACACTTTCTTGTGTTACTTTTGCATATTCAAGGATAATATAACCAGATATGTTTTGGTCTCGGCTAGGCATATCAACAGAAAGAAGCTCTTCCAGTGTTCCACTATCATATTTCATTTTAAACAGCCTCGGGAGAGCCTCAAAAGTTGCTTCTGTAAGCACAGTACAACAGGATTAGCTTCCAATCATGCAAAGATAAAAACTGAGAAAATTTATTCAATATTAGGTTAGTTGAATTCCAGTCACTTTCCTAGGTAATCTTAATCCCGAATACAAGCAAGTAGTAATTGACTTCCAATGAGATGATGTTACACACCCATAAGTAACAATCATGAGTAAATTAACAAAGTCACTTTCTAAGAAAAAGCAAACAACTACTGTAGAGGTAAATAACATACCAAATCCACGACCAGGCCTGCAATTGCATAGTTCACAGTTCCAAGTATCCTGTAAAGACAGTAATTAATATTTTATATCCTCCAACACTAAAAGGAAACTGATACATCTAGAAGCATAATCAAGATATTATATTTAATTTGATATTCGCCGCATTATTTAACTGAGAAGTTCACCTAAGGAGAGAAACAAAATAATCAGTAAATAAAAATGGACATAAAAAATTCAAATGACAAATAACCAAGTTCTAATAATAAGCAAAACATTGATAGCAATAGATAAACAAAACCGTCCATTGGTAGGGGCAGTTATCCAAAAAAACTATAAAACATTCCTCAATCCCAACTGTGGATTCACAAGTTCAAATCAATTGATGTTATCCCAAAAGCACACCTGATTGAAAGCCCCATAGACTTTGCCACTATTTTGATATAACGACAAACACCATCTCTTCTTAGCATTAGGAGTGAAAAACTCAGCCACAAATTTATTCCAGAAATCAATACTGTTGCTCTGCAAAAACATCATTATTACAACCGGATTAGTAAAGCACCAACAGTTAAAAATATACACCCCATCAGAGATAGTCTTACATTAGGCCTGTTCTGCTGCTGGGAGATGTATTGGCTCAAACGCTGGGTGCACATGAGCAAATTTTTCTGATGAAAATGCCGCTGTAGTTGAGGCCTTTGCTGAGGAAGGGCTTTTAGAAGCTGCTGCTGATGCAAAATGTTCTGTTGGTAGGGATTCAAGTGTGACGAGACATTTTGAGAAGATTGCATAGACCACTGGAGTAACTGCTGCTCTTTTCTTAACTCCTGCAATGCTTCATCAGAATGCTGATGTTCCCACTTGACAGGTCCAATACCCGTTTCTTGTGTTTGCTCTAGTTTCACTGGGCCAAGATTATGCAAGGAACTGAGGTGTTGATGTGGGCCATTATGAGCATTTCTAAGCTGTGGCTGAAATCTGACAGGAGTAGTACCCCCTAATCCACCCTGAGAAGATTGGATATGCTGTTGTTGTTGCTGCCAAACATGATACTTTTGCTGGTCTGGCAACATTCGATCTAGAACAGGATTCAAAACTTGCTGATTTTGCGTTTGACCAGATAAACCAAAAGCTTTCATGACCATGCTTGACAATGGTTCAAATGACACTGTCGAGGGATGGAAATCAGCATCCTTAGGCACGGCATCAACACTTCCTCGCCGAGAAGCACTGGAACAAGGGAAGGCACTGTTCGAACCACCATGCTCTAAAGTTTGGTTGAACAGATAAGTACTGTTGGACATATCTCCAAGCAAATTCATGTCACGGATATACTGTGCTTGAGGTGAGATCACTGAAGAACATATCACTTGTGGATGCATTTGATCTCCTTGAGACTCCAAAATATCAAATTCTGCTTGAAGAAGTGCACGAGAATCAGAGTGATCTCTGCTTGTTGAAGTTGGCAGCCTTGACGATCTCACCATCTTTCCAAAGACCGTGCCTTTCTCCCAAGTTCACTACACCGTTCTAATCCCAATGTAAGCCATGTAAATAGAAAATTTGAAGCAAACATGTAATTTAGATCGTGGCTAAGGTTACTTGTGAGAAAACCTTCAGAGAATCCTGATCCACAAAGAATAAGGTTCTGAAATCCTAATAAATATGGTAACTACTCAAGGGACCCTAAACCCGGTGCTTGAAATAAGGAAGCAAGTATCTAGCAAATAAAACCCCAAATTATTTTCAACAACAAAATCAATTGCTGATTCAATTTCCAAATAAACGACAAGTAAAATATGGGCAAAATCAATTGACTCAAATAAAATATGGGCATTTTCGATTGTGTTGAACCCAAAAAAGATATATACAAATAACAAACAAAAAAAAAATCACACAAACAATTTCTTCATTCAGCAAGCAACAATAGAAGCTAGCAAGCAACACAAAACCAAAACCCCGTCCAATCTCGCCCTCTTCGATTCTTGGGTCAATCGCGTCCGTCGCTCGCGGCGGACCACGCTCATGCTCTTCGTCGGCGGCGGCGGAACCTCCAATTCCCCCAACATC